>JAIUZE010068451.1:0-11376 GCA_022085475.1 Heliosperma pusillum | reverse complement strand
CCTACTTTGCATAAGTACACAACCCAATCCCATCTTGGAAGCATCACAATAGACATCAAAGTCTACACCATCGTCAGGCAAAGTCAACACCTGTGACAACCCTCGCGAATGCGGAAATAAAATATAACAAGCATGTGATTTAATTAGCGGAAAATACGATGTTTTTAAAACTTTTTACATGCAAATAGAAAATACGAGGAGTGTCAAATATTACAAACCAAAGTATGAAATACAACAAAGAGACGAAGTCTCTCAAAATGTTATCAAAGTCAAAGTGATTAGCGAACTAGCTAAATAACGTCTAGAGGTGTTTCATCCAGGGACAACGCCCGCTACCTCACACCCGAACCCAAAATACCAAGCAAAAAGCCATCCAAGCAAGCAACCTGTTCATCCATGAAAAACATGAACGCCACAAACAGTGGGGAGTAACTCCGGGTTCTCCCAGCCATATCACATTAAACGTACATAAACGGAAATACAAAAGTAGAAGCATGCGTATATAGATATATATGTGAAATACGATAAGAATAGATAGGAAATACAATATATAATGATAAGAGTATATGAAGTACAAATCCGTAACCATCATGTTATAGAAAGACACGGGGAAGACACTCTTAGGCAACCATACACTCACACTAGGGCTTGCATCCTACCGTTAGCGGTATAAGTTTGATAAGATTAAGACTCGACAAACAAACCATGCCAAGTCATCCAAAGATCATGAATAATCAATCATATAATCATCCAACCAAACGTACAATTCGTTGACGACATCTCTCACGGTAAATGCCACGCACTAGCACCGTGTACATAGCAAGTATGATTAAAAGGCATCCACGTGATAAAACATTTCCCTGAACGCATACACGATTCAATTCATTTCGTATATGTAGACTAATTTCCTCCCGGTAGAACGACGATATATATATCCGGTCCTAGTCTAAACCTGGCCAGACTCTCGGAATCACATTTTTTTATTCGACATGCGATAAACATTTCGCATCCAAGACTCGGTCAATCATAGACGCCGAGTACCCCAAATTCGGTCAACCTTCACGAAAGAGGCGGAAAAGAGCACAAGCCTCATAACAAACAGTACGCTACATGCATATGACACCACCTCGCAAGTATACAACATTTGACGGCCGGGTCGATCAACGCAAAGCGTTTGCCTCCCAACAACGTTGTCATATGCCCACTAACACATGCAATTAAGCAGTAAGGATACACTCCCCGTTCCGACATTCCAGCCTTACGAACGTGGAGGTAGCCAATGGAATGAGAGTACAAAGCACATAAAAAATTAGTGCACAAACCGTAACATTTGTAAAACCGACTCAAAGTGGGACATATCAAAAACCGTCACAAAACATGAGAATAGAGAATTATATAAATTTAACTATGATAAAAATGAATAAATACATAATACATAAGAATTAGAACAAGTTTATGAAGCATAATAAATAAGAAACATAGATCCCCTCTCCAAAACAACGTCTTTGGAAACCAACTAAATCAACGGTCCACTTCAAACGGTCATAACTAGAGTTCTAGACATGAAAATGCAGAAATTCTAAGTGGAGGTGATAGCTTATCCTCTTACGGTTCCAACGGTATGTCACAAGCCCAAAACAAGCAAGTAACAAAGGAGATATGATCATTTTACGAAAAGGAGTTAGTGCAGGAAAACTGCAGTCGACTTGGGGAAAACTGGCAGCAAGAAACGCTGCCAGCGTTAGGGAACGCTGCCAGCGTCCCACAACGCTGCCAGCGTCAAAGATATCAATTATCAACTAACAACAACCATCATCAACAACACAAATCCTATGATTACTAACCTTATTCTAAATACGATTTCTAACATAGAAAACACATTAAAACACGTAAATGATATCGAGTAACCCTTCACCGTCACCTTTTCGCGTCTACAATCCGCGTCAATGCCCTCTTCTATCAAGAAGTAGTCTTTGTCGGGGTCTTGGAGGTCACCACCTACAATTAGATAATAAAAGATGAATATAATTCACTTTTGAGAAAGACGGATAAATTGAAAAGCGAGAAAGACGGTAATTTTATTACCAATACGGATAGAGGACGATGAGAGGGAAAGAATGAGATGAACCTAGGTGAATTTGAGCGAGAATTGAATGAGTAGCGACGATTCTAAGATGGATCAAATATGGAGGCTAGGTTTTTGGGGATTACTTGGTGAGGAAGATGAAGTTTGAGTTGTGAGGGAGTTAGGTTATGAGGGAGTATATGGAGTAAGTGGAAAATAAAAGGGAAAAAGCCCAAAAACGTCTTAAGACGTAACTTACTCGGAATCTCGCGTAAAGTCCAAATTCGAACATGGAAATTCTAAATTAGACACGGAAAAATTAAATTCTAAACTAAAACTAAATTTCGCTGAAAAGTATCCGTAAAATATTTTTACTATATAAAAATAGGGTACATTTGCGGGTGTTACAATCACCCCACCTTTTAAAAAGTTTCGCCCTCGAAACTTGAGCGAAAGAAAGATACCTTAATCGAATAGGCTTGGATATTTACTACGCATAGAAGCTTCCGTTTCCCAAGTCTCTTCTTCGACATTGGCACTTCTCCACAAGATTTTCACTAAAGGAACCACTTTACTTCTCAACTTCTTATCCTTGCGATCTAGGATGCGGATCGGCTTCTCTTCAAAGGACAAATTCGGTTCATGCTCGGGCATTTCCTTTTGAAAGACATGGCTTGGATCACTAACATACTTTCTCAATTGAGAAACATGGAATACATCATGAACTTTAGCCAACTTCGGGGGCAAATCCAACTTGTAAGCAACGGCACCAATCCTTTTCACAATATCAAAAGGTCCAATGTATTTCGGCCTCAATTTACCCTTAACACCAAACCTTTTAACACCCTTCAATTGGAGATACTTTCAAGAACACCTTATCTCCAACTTCAAATCCTAACGATCTTCTCCGGACATCGGCATAAGAGTTTTGACGGTCATGAGCGGCTTTCATTCTATCACGAATGACCTTCACATGATCAATGGTCTCAACAAGAACATCGGGACCTAAGTCACGAACATCACTCAATTGATTCCAACATAAAGGACTTCGACATTTTCTTCCATAAAGAGCTTCATAAGGAGCCATCTTGATCGATGCATGATAACTATTGTTGTAAGAAAACTCCACCAACGGTAGACTCTTTTCCCAACTAGATTGGAAGTCGACTGCACAAGCCCTAAGCAAGTCTTCTAAAGTCTGGATAGTCCTCTCGGTCTGACCATCGGTAGCGGCATGAAATGCGGTACTCATCAACAATTTACTACCCATGGCTTCTTGTAAAGCCTTCCAAAATCTCGAACAAAACCTCGGATCTCGGTCGGATATGATCTCCTTGGGAACACCATGGTATCTAACAATCTCATCAACATAGGCTTTCGCTAGTCTATCTAAACTCGAAGTCTCTTTGATAGGAATAAATCTAGCACACTTGGTCAAACGATCAACAACAACCCAAACGACATCTTTACTTCCAACGGTCCTTGGCAAAGCCATGACAAAATCCATGGAAATAGATTCCCACTTCCATAGTGGAATATCCAAAGGTTGTAGCAATCCACCAGGCATCTTGTGTTCAATCTTCACTTGTTGGCAAGTAAGACATCTTCCAACATAAGACACAACATCACCCTTCAAATTCGGCCACCAAAACTGTAGCTTCAAATCTTTATACATCTTATCACCTCCTGGGTGAATAGAATAAGGGGAAAGGTGAGCTTCATCAAGAACTCGCTTTCTCAAATCAAGAGCATTAGGAACAAACAAACGGCCATGGAAACGAAGAAGACCTTTATCATCAAACTTGAAATCTTTAGCTTTACCTTCAAGAAGTTTGGCTTGAATAGAAATGTAAGTAAGATCATCAACTTGGTTTTCGCGGATCTCACGGAGGAAAACAGGTTCGGCAGTCATAGCACCAACATAATCAAATCCACGTTCCACGAATTCCAACTTCAACTTCCGAAACTCGGCACAAAGATCATCGGGTAATACCCGCATAGCATTCAAGGAATGAGAATATTTCCTACTAAGAGCATCGACAACAACATTAGCCTTCCCTTCATGATGCAACAACTCAAAATCATAATCATTCACCAATCCCAACCATCTTCTTTGTCTCATATTCAACTCTTTTTGAGTAAATATGTACTTCAAACTTTTGTGATCGGTGAATATACGATAATGAACGCCAATAAGGTAGTGTCTCCACACTTTCAAAGCATGAACAACAGCGGCCAATTCCAAATCATGAGTAGGATAGTTCACTTCATGAACTCTCAACTGTCTCGAAGCATAAGCCACCACTTTCCTACTTTGCATAAGTACACAACCCAAACCCATCTTGGAAGCATCACAATAGACATCAAAGTCTACACCATCTTCGGGCAAAGTCAACACCGGAGCGGTAGTCAACCTTTTCTTTAACTCTTGAAAGGCGGTTTCACAAGCTTCATTCCATAGGAATTTGGTTTCCTTCTTCAACAATTGGGTCATTGGTCTAGCAAGCTTTGACAAATCTTTGACAAATCTACGGTAATAACCAGCTAACCTTAGAAAACTTCGAACTTCTCTAACATCGGTCGGACTCTTCCAATCCACGACAGCTTCAATTTAAGAAGGATCCACCATTAGACCTTCTTTAGAAATCACATGCCCAAGAAAGGACACTTTAGGTAACCAAAATTCACACTTAAAGAATTTAGCAAACCACTTCTGACGACGAAGAACACCCAAAATAGTCCTTAGATGAATAGCATGCTCTTCTTCGGACTTGGAGAAAATAAGTATATCGTCAATGAACACCACCACACACTTGTCAAGGTACGCACTAAATGTGCGGTTCATTTGGTCCATGAAAATAGCGGGAGCATTCGTCAATCCAAATGGCATTACCTTGAACTCATAATGACCATACCTTGTACTAAAAGCGGTCTTCGGAATATCAACATCACGAACGGGAATTTGGTGATAACCGGATCTCAAATCAATCTTGGAAAAAGTAGAAGCACCCTTTAGTTGATCAAACAAATCTTCAATTCTTGGTAAAGGATACCTATTCTAGATTGTAATCCGATTCAATTCACGATAATCAATACAAAGCCTCATGGAACCATCTTTCTTCTTCACAAAGAGAACGGGAGCACGCCAAGGCGAGGCACTTGGTCGAATAAAACCTTTCTCAATCATATCATCAAGCTGCTTCCTTAACTCTTTCAACTCGGTCGGAGCCATACGGTAAGGAGCTTTGGCTATGGGTCCGGAACCAGGTACAAGATCAATAGAAAACTCAACATCACGCTCGGGAGGAATCCCGGGCAAGTCTTCAGGGAAAACGTCAACAAATTCACGAACAATAGGCACATCTTCAATATTTGGCAAAGAGGTAGTTGAAGAAGTCACAATACACAAGTATGCTTGGTGACCCTTTCTTACCATACTCACCAATTTCATTGCGGAAATCAAAGACACACCCTTTCGGGGATGAGATCCCTTATAGATAATCTAACTCCTAAAGGACTCTTGAAATAAATCTTTTGATCTCTACACTCGAACCTAGCATGGTACAATGCTAACCAATCAATACCTAGAATTATATCGAACTCTCCTAGAGGAAACTTAAGGAGATTAGCGGGAAAGATAGAACCCGAAATAGATATTGGAACGTTAGGATAAAGAGTAGAACAAGAGATAATTTCTCCGGATGGTAAGGATATGGGAGTATCCTCACTAGATGTAGGCTCGATAGATAATTTAATAGCATAAATCGAAGACACAAAGGACATAGAAGCACCGGTATAAAAAAGAATAAGACACGGTTGCTCTAAGATTGAGAACATACCCGTAATTATCTCCGGATGAGCATCGGCTTCGGCACGGCTCATAACAAAGATAGAACCCTTAGGTTTAGCAATAGGAGGGGGCAACTTTCGATCGGGGCAATCGTCATAACGGTGACCCGTCTTTTGGCAAAAGAAGCAAACATAGGGTCGGTTGAAACATGCCACACCGGGGTGGTGTAGACAACGGTTGCAAAAGCGACCTTGAGCTTGAGCTTGAGGAGCATAAGGCCTATGAGCCACATTTGAAGTAACTCGGGGAATGAAAGGAGCGGGAGCTCTTGTATTTGCATTTGAAGGAGGATTGAATCTCCTCTTGTTGGCATAAGAGTTGGAGGAAGACAGAGTAAACGGTCTCTTCCCATAGACATTTGGCCTAGGAGTGAAAGAAGGAGAAGGATTATTCATCATAGCTTCATCCCTAATGGCCTTCATGGAATTCTCGGCCCATAAAGCATCATCATATAAATCCCCAAAGGAAGTAGTATTCCTCCTCACTTGCACTGAAATTATTTAGAAAGACAAGCTAAATAATGATAATTTGAACTAAGGACAGACACTTTGCAAATACTCTGTTTCTGTTTGAACTGATTGTTAAAGAACAAAGATAGAACCTTAACCAAAGCACAAAGCCAATGATTGAGGGTTGAACTTTGATCCCAGCACACAGCTAAGGACCCAAGCTCACTTCCAAGCACAAAGCAAAGGAAGTTGTCTCAAGCACACAGCCAAGAGATGTAACAGAAACAAGGTTTCAGTTTTATGTTTTACTTCAAATCTGTCTTTCATTCATTAGGAAATGGCCTTATATAGGCAAGGAGATTACATCCTACTCGTTCAATACATCCTAGGGCCACAATTGGCTTGCAAAAGAAACAGAAATAACAGCTACATTGTTCAGCATAAAGCAATAAAGTAGAAAAGCAGTTCTAATGGGACAATCTGCCTTAATTGGGTTGTTTAGGTTGAAACTGGTGGAGGAGTGGACTTCTAAGCTTGATTCTTGAGCTCAACTGAAGTGGGATGGATGCCAAAGGTCTTGCTAAAAGGCCCTCGAGCTTGTTTGATCAAAACAGGAAAGTTTGATAGTGCCATGTTAACTACTGTAAAAAGGACTGAAATTTGGATAGTTTGAAGTTGTCCCTAGACTAACTTTTTGTGTGTGCATTTCCTGGAAGAGAAGTCCTGGGCAAAGTTGTAGAGGACCTTCCCAAGGACTAAGGTTGATGGTTGGTTAGGCTTGTTTGAATGTGTGGGACCCCCATGGACCCTGTTTAGAAAGACTGTGATAGGCTGTTTTTGGCTGAGAGTTGTTTTTGTTGTGTTGGGTTTGTTTTGCTGTTGGCTGTGTGTTGTTGTGGCTTAGTCTTGGGAAGTGGATGGCTAGGCTTTGTTCTGGTTGGTGTGGTGTTGTCTTAGCAGGCCTGAAGTGGTTGTTGCTTGGACTGAATAGGACATTGTCATAACTGGTCATGGTGTTGTCTGAATGGATGTTGTTGTCTTGAATGGTGTTGTTGTCTTGATGTTGAGTCTTGTCTTGAGCTTGTGTCTTGTCTTGGTCATATACTCATGTTGCAACCTCCCTTTCTTGAAAAGGATTTGCCCTCAAATCTTCATCACCTTCATCATCTGATTCACCATGGTAGGGGCTCAGGTCTCCAACATTGAAAGTACCATGTACACCATAGCTTCCTGGTAGATCCACCTTGTAAGCATTTGTGCCTATCTTCTCCAATATCTCAAATGGTCCATCAGCTCTTGGCATGAGCTTGTTTCTCCTCTTGTCTGGAAATCTCTCTTTTCTTAAATGCAACCATACAAGATCCCCTGCCTTGAACTCCCTTGCTTTCTTAGGCCCTTTGGACCTAGCCTTGTACAACTCATTGGACCTTTCAATCTGCTTCTTGACTTGCTCATGAATCTGTATCATTTGCTCAACTCTTTTCTTTGCATCATAGCTTGCTTTGCTTCCTTTGACTGGTGCTAGGTCTGTAGGCATGAGATGTGACACCCTCAAATTTGTGGAAAGAAAAAAAATAATTTAACTAAATAAAAGATGAGAATACATAAACAAAGGTGTCTTAAATAAAAAGGTTCAACAAAAGGAAAATAATATTATACAAAAGAAATATACAAAACGGGAGACATATCTCCCGTATAAATACGGAAATAAAAGAGTGTATAATAATATACAATCTAAGAACCGAATATAGGTCCAAGGTAAATACTTCGCTCGCTAGCTCGTCAATGTACCCCAAGTATGCATCACAAACCTGCCAACCGCATTAAATATAAACACGGAAGCCACAGTCAGTGGGGAGTAACTCCGAGTTCTCCCAGCCACGAAATGTCGAGTTTAATAAAACATGAATAACATAAAAGCAATGTATATGGAAAATACAAAACTTAACATAATATGATATGCTTTTCATGTTATGAAACAATTAACTAACATATAACCTAGCATATGAAAGCTATCATGTGAAACCGTTATTAATCTATAACACGAGGTAGGGAAGCTGGTATGCTAGCTCAGAGGTTACCTTTAACATGGCCATGATACACTCAAACCCTAATCAAACGTAATATCATGTGAATCAGTTAACAACCAGTAATCCAAACTCTATCAACCTTAGCCGGCTTGCATCACCTTCTAAGACTCATAGAATCATCAAACATGAAAGACCAATACTTCTAGAAACAGGCATAAGTTCTTAGGACGGCGATAGTCTACTTCTGTAACTCGAGGCTATACCACAAGGTAGGAAAACATCCTAGTCCTAGACTGATCAGACCTAGCGACAACAGCTATTCCATTCCCCGTCCCATGACAAAACAGTACATGAGAAACTCTACTAGGCGACCCCCTAAGCAGAGATGGCTAGTACTTAAGCTGGCTCCATTCCCAAAGTGGAATTAGGCAGCCATGCCCCGACTTGGAGATAAACCCCCCAGGCCGTGACACAAAAGCTATCAAGCGGTGAACATATACTCGTTAAAGACAGTAAGGCCTATCAATGTCATGATCCAAGATACTCATTTAGAATTAGAATGGTCAAGACGCCATATATTCATAATTCTCTATGGGTACTTAGTCAACACGACACAAATCATACAATCAAACAGTCACGGGAAACACTTCCTATCATGTGACTAATTGCATATAAATCATATTCAAATATCATATCGCCTCATATCTACTAAGGCTAATTCATTAATTAAATACAACCTTACTTGAAGACAAATCCCCGACCCGAGTCCCGCGACGGGTCATCAGTCAAAACGGGGCTGACTAGATCTTAGTTTGACCAAACCCGTTTGGTCAAACCGGCTAGAAACAGAGTCTTTACCACATAGACTTAGACATAAAAATCAACATATTCATTACATGTTATTTTATTAAAACTTCTAACATGTGAATTATTAAATCTTACGAAAAACCCGCTTGACTTAAAGGACATCAATTTAAACTACGATCTCGTATTATAATTTCTAACATGTGAGAAATAATAATTTTATGAAAAACCTTTTAATTAAATATTTTACTTATTAACATTTCCCACTTGCTAAATATTACAAAATACGATAAAATAACAATAACTCAAAAACCGTCACAAGTCCAAGGAAGGGACCCACGACTGTTTTGGGCCGAGACCAAACCGGACCTGGACTGGGCCCACGGGCCTGGTTTGGGCTGTTTTGATTAAAAATTCTAAAACCGTTTCTTAATATTTTCCCGCATGCTTAACATATTTAAAACCCGTCAAAACAACAACAAAACAAAAAAGTATCGACACAACTCCCAAGGACCAACACCGGACCAATCCAGACCGGGCTGGACCGGAATGAACCGGCCTGAACCAGGCCTGAACCGGCCGGTTCTCAGCCACCTTCCACGGCCACTTCACACGGCCACAACAACCACCACCCCAAATTAATTCTAACATGATTTTAATTAACAACATCCATTTTAACAACCAATTCAACCATCATTCATACAAAAATCATGATTATGAACAAATCATCAAAATATGTCAAGAACACTAACATGTTAAAAATTCATACAACATATTAAAAATAACAACTTATCATATTACTAGTTAAAAATCAAAAATAACTATAACATGAACAAAAACAAAAGATACAAAGGTATGTAACATTAATTCGTCGAGTAACTCGGAATCGTTACCTTAGCTAGCAAAATCAAGTAGCACCAAAAATAAGAAGTAAAGAAAAACCCGTCAACTAATCTTCTCCTAATATATACGAGTCACCAAACTCGTCTTCAAAATCTTCACCTATAAGAAATGACAAGAATAATATTGTTAGAATTAAAACTTGATTTTCCATAATTAAAGTGTTGAAAACGATTTTGTCGGAATTGAAAATAAACCGTACTTGAAGATGGAGAGCGAAGAGGAGATTCTAGAAATATAAGTTAGGACGGATTTGAATAAGAAAAGAAGGTTTTATGACGATTTTGCTCAAGAACGACGAAGAACGATGAAGAACTACGAAGAACGATGAAGAACGATTAAAGAAAGTATTGATTTGATCTTAAGTTGATTTATTGTAAAATGAAAGGTAGTTAGTGAGTAATGGTGAGTGGTTGGGCCGTGTAGTTATAGAAGAATTAATGAGTCGGGTTTTGAAATTGTTGTTACGGAATTGACTCGGGTTTAATAATTATATTACGGTAATTGATTAGATATAATTAGATATTAAGTTAATTAAACCAAATATCTAGATATTAGGTTATTGTAATGAAAAGAAAGGAAAATATCTAGCTCTAAGAGAGGGTGAGAGTATGCCGTTTGTGCGTTTAGTAGTAGTGGGTCTGATTTTAGCGATTTGCGTTAATTTAAGTGGAACGGATCGAGTAAGACAAATATCTAGATATTGTAAGTTATCGAAAGAACTAAAAGATCTTAAAGTGAGGGAAAAAGGTGAAATGGGCGTGTTGACTCATGCCAAAGTCGGTTTTCGGGTTTGTTTCGGGATTTAAGTTGTCTCGGGAATAGTTAAATGACGTTCGGGGTTAAACCGTAAAACCTTCTCTTAAATTCCAAATAAATTCAAAATAATTATATTAAATTATCATAAATTCAAATAACTCTTAATAAAAATAAATTAAATTTATTATTTTTCAAATATAATTTCGGTCTCTAAATTTACGAGGTGAGTCGGAAAAGTCAACGAAAGTCAAAGTTGACTTAAAAACGGGATTCTCATGGAATCTCGCAGAAATTCCAAATACGAATTCGGAAATTCAAAATTCGACTTGAAACAATAAATTCCAATTTAAAACTTAAATATGCTGAAAAGTATCCGTAAAATATTTTCACTAGAAAAATAAGGTACTTTTCGGGTTGTTACAATCACCCCTCCTTTTAAAAAGTTTCGTCCTCGAAACTTAGAAGAAGGAAAGTAACATATATGTAGGTCTATTTCCAAACTGTTAAAAATATATTTGT
>JAIUZE010068450.1:0-17896 GCA_022085475.1 Heliosperma pusillum | reverse complement strand
TGGGAAGAAAGGATATCTTAGACACTTTATAATCCTTAAAGGTCCTGCGAAGAAATCCTTCTAGCACCATTCTAGGAGGGTTTGCCCCCATAACATAACCATATATAGCAGAGGACCAATAATTTAGTTCCTCCGCTACATCCTCCATAGTGAGCTTAAGAACAATACCTTTTGAGACTACATCATCCACCTCGCATTCTGCAATAGATTCCAATTTATCCTCACATGTGCGCGCCATCGCTTGCTTCTTCCTTTTAGAAACAACCTCTTGCCATGGATTCCCCTGTCCTTCATCTGTCTCACTATGTTCCATTTGTTCTTCATGAAGGCGATCCTGAACCAAAATTCTCGCCTCAGTAATGATATTGTCTATATTTGTCAACGATGTTTTTTCCGCACTGTTACTCTCCAAATTATTACTATTATTAATATTTGACGTATTACTTAAATCTATAGGATTGTTTGTAGTTGTATTAATTGATGCATTAATATTTTTACTATTTACTTTTGTGTTCACCTGAGAATGATTGCTAGATTTGTTTTTAGCCATTGCTCAAAAACCAAGAACCCTAGAAAAATTAGAGAATCTTCTCTCTAACTTTCTCTCTCATCATTCTCTCTTTGTTACTCATTTTTTCACTTGACTTAAGATGAATATAATTCACCTTTGAGAAAGACGGATAAATTGAAAAGCGAGAAAGACGGTAATTTTATTACCAATACGGATAGAGGAAGCTAAGAGGGGAAGGATAAGACGAACTTACGTGAATTTGAGCGAGAAACGAACGAACTATGACGAATCTAATGTTGGATGAAAATGGAGGCAAGGTTTTGGGATTTCTTAAGGAGGAAGAAAGAAATGAGTTGTGTTGAATGAATTAGGTTAGGGTTTGAGGGCTCATATGAAGGAGTATGAGTGGAAAAGTCAAGAAAAGTCAAAGACGGCTCAAAAGTCAAGAAAAAGTCAAAGACGGCTTAAGACGGGATTCACATGGAATCTCGCGGAAATTCCAAATACGAACTCGGAAATTCTAAATTCGACTCGGAAAATTAAATTTATGATTAAAACTAAATTTCACTGAAAAGTATCCGTAAAATATTTTCACTATAAAAATAGGGTACATTTACGGGTGTTACACAATATGTACTTAACTTTTAAGTGATATTTTACTATTATATCAATATATAGTGGGTCCCACAATGTCCAATTAATTATGTTTATTAATTTATTTTACAACTCCTAGTAAACATAATTAGTTAATTACTTCTACCTCAAATATATACTAATTTAGTAAATTAACGATTAATTAGTAAATTAGATCTTATTTAATCTTATTTAATTGCATAATTGAAAAATAAACTTAATCGAATTTGAGTTCCAAACTCAATTTCGAACAATTAACTCTCGTACATATCAAATATATGTAATGGACTAATCAATTGTATCATATACAAATAATTAGTTACTAATTGGGTTTCATCCTATAGGAGTGACCGAAAGGGATCAGTTGATCACCGGCGTCATACGACAATAACGTCAAACTCCAGTCAGCCAACCGTTAAAGATTTACGTTAATCAACTGACTAATAATATATATAGTCAATAAGTATCCCAATTATATTCCTTAATGAGATTTATTATGTGGCGCACTATTGTGGAGGACACCTACTCCAACATAAAGCGCCGATCAAACTCAACTCCCGATCAGTGACAAAGGCCGAAATAGATGCTTCGGTGTACTCGAGAAGCATACCCAACCTCTTCAATAACCACTTGTACCCATCTTCCGACTCAGAAGAAATCAACACACAAGAAATTAAGAACAAATATCCAAATGGTGTGACACCAACAAGCGCCACGAGTGTCATCTTGTACACGTTCGTCTTGTACGTCGAATTAATAAGCACAACATGTGGATAGGTACGGAACAACTTCACGGCTTCCGGATGAGACATGAAACATGAGTGAGCTCACATGTCTTGGGATTTTTCTCATTCCATTGCACATGCTTTGCTTCTACATCTATAGACAACATGTTTTAAGCGGGATTTCGATTCCTTCTCATTTCACGCCTAAGCTTGGTTGTCTCGCTATATATTTGGATGCTTGAAGGTTGAGGTTTTTCCAGGGATATTTAATGAAGACAGTTTTTAATATATCTCGGGGGAATCGAGACCCGGACTTGTTGTTTCACATACTCTTTCTCCTCTTCATTTAAACCCGAAAAATGCCTATGCCCATCCTTGTACTTTGCTAATTTGTGGTTGTGCTTCCCAAAACCATCCGCGGTCAAAATGTTCCAAAGTATCAAGTCTTTACCATCGAAACCCCGATACTTATTTTGCACAGCTCGAAGACGGAATTTACATTCACTTTTAGTTAAACCGGATTTCTTTTAAGGATTGTCGGGATCATACTCTCCCGGGGGTCTCCCGTACCTTGAACAACACAAGTGTGAAGACAACAAGTAGGGTTGGCTACAGTTATTTGCTCCGTTACTTGTTTTCACCAAAGCAAACCATTTCTCAAACGCTATTTTTTAGCCCAATCAAACGCTTCGTCACGAGTATCAAAGCTTAGGTTTGTCACAAATAAAGGGTTCAAGTCGACCCTGTTATCAACAAATTCCTCATATGAATCATGTTTACAGTAAATTTTAATTTATATTACGTGCAAACAACCAGAAAACACGAAAATACTAATAAACCGTCCAAACTGAAAGTTGACATAGGGTGTCAACGTTCAGTTTGGACGTTGGCTATAGTAGTCAACGCTAAACTGTACTTGATGTTAATTCATATGTTTGACGGATTCTATAAGTGAACAATGTTCCCCATGATTGTATTGTTTTGTGAGAAAGAGAGAAAATCGATGTTGTGATATGAGATGTATAATAATGTTGTGTATTGAGCAGTATATAGAGGCGTGTGTGTTTATATGATCAAATGATAATGTGGGAATGGTAATGTATGAATTGAGGATTTAGAATAGAGATATATGAATGGTTATAAATGGGAATATGAGTAAAATATTGAGGGAAATAAGAATGTATAAGTTGATTAGAGAAATATGCGGTGAGGAGCGATGTAGGGGAATGTAATGATGATGGTACCTAGAGAGATTAGTTTGCTTAATGTGTAAGGGAGACTTGGATGTGATTAATTCGGCGGACATTCATGTTATAAAGTGACGATTGTGGCGATAAAATTTCTTTGGAAAGTAGAATATGAGGTAAGCATTATTTGGAGGTGTGCTAAGGAAAAAATAATAATATATGATGAGTATCGTTGTTTGTTTGAGCTTATTAGTAGCTAATGAAGGAGAATAGTATGTTAAGGGAAATTGTTATTGTGTATGATTCGAAGATTGTGGCGATGTGTTATTGGGTTTGGGATCTTGAGGCGATAAAGAGGTAGTCGCGTTATTGGAAGACTAGATAGTGAGAGTGAACTTTTGGGAATAGTGAGTAATTGTGATTAGTGTAAGTTGGAAGAGATATATATATATAACGAATGGCTTAAGCAAAGACTAGTTGAAACAATAGAAAAGCATAATTGGAATGATAATGAGAAGCTCGTAAAATGATATTTAATGAGGCAAACCAGGAGACAATATTTGGAGGAACATATTTTGGGTAAGTGTTAGAGATACAAAGGACATAGCTTTGTAAGAATAGTAACGGAAGGTGATAGTATTTTCATATGAGATCTATGTGATTTTGGAATAGAAGAATATTGCATATATTAGTGGATAATCGTTAGTAGGCAATTGTCAGATGGTAATCAAAGAGAGTGTGTGAAAAATTTGGTGGAATCGTTTATGGCTTTGTAAGTAATGTAGGTAGTAATTGTGTGAGGTTTATGTGTATTTGGTTGGTACAGTCTTCTGTTGTGTAGTAGCGTCATTCATTTGGTGGTCTTAATATCAGTCATGCGGCGATGCGAGTGTCCGCGAGTTAGTTAGAATATCGAATTCTGAGAGCTTGGAGTATTTAGTGTTGGTCATATGTAGAGATGTCGTATTTTTATTATTATCATTCTGTTAGCCTTTGCCTCGTGTGTTTAAGAGTAAAGTCTAATCGGTGGAGATTTTTTAAGTCGCTATTGTTGGGGTTCCTTAGTCTTTTATATTTTGGTTGGGAGGTTGGTTGTTTGGGTATTTCCGCATGTGAATTTGAATTATTTGACGTAGTGAGTGTGAGGAGGTCGCTAAATTTGATTGTGATGTGTTTTGAGGTTACAGATGACTCATTACCGTTTTGAGGACTTTATAATGATGCAGTGTTAGAGGGTATTAGGTTTGAGTGGATGAATTCGTTGGCAACAAGGATAAAATTTAGGATCTTGGGGGGGAAAGGTTTTTAGGTTTAGTGTTATTGCAGTGTAAACTCACAGGGCTTGCAGCAATGCAGCCTGAGTTCAACTCAACTTTAAAAATAGCAAATGACCTTATAAAATTATGAAATTTTTTGACTAAGTACCTTGATTGTGATATAAGATACTGTATGAATTTGAAAGATATTATGAGGAGATGACAACCCAAACAGTCATAAATGGACCCCGACTGAGACACTGTTTGTTTTGTTGAAAGTAACAAAGATCTAGCCACTTGATTGACTTCCACAGCTTGGCACATGAAGACAACTAGTTAAATTGACAAGTTTGAGACTTAAATCCACATATTAACACGGGATTAAGACTTAGACTTGAACAACACAACTCAAACAACTCACAGTAGACACAGAGTTGATTCAGTAATGCCAAACAGAGTCTAATCTATCATTCACAGCAAGCACAGAATGATAACTAGGTCTTGTTCAAAATACAGACTTCAGCACAAGTTTGAGAGTTGATAATTTGATTTTCCAAAGGTTAATAATCTGTCTGATACAATGCTCAATTGGCCTATTATATAGGTATTACAAAAGCTTGATGAACCTACGATGCAAATCTCATCTAAGGGCTCCAAAGGACTCTCAACTAACCTTTTAACATCTACTGAAAGTCTCCTAATGAGGACGAGCTCAATAGCTAAATAGTACAGACAATAAATTAGAGAAACAGACTGAACTATAAACCATAAAGTAGTTTTGTTGTTTTCCTGAAATGGCAAAGCTTCAATTTGTCTTATGCTTGGGTTGTCTGGCTGCTTTCCTTGGTATTGGGACTCATAAAGGCTTCACTTGTGTTCATAGGGACCTTATTATTCATGCTGCTACCTGACCTAATGCAAAAGGGAGCCTCAACCGGATTGATTTATTTCTGGACTTGAATCTTGTAGGCTCTTTTTCTTGGATTTAGATTAAACCTTTGGAAAAGTTATCCTGAACTTTTTTGTTGACCTTCATGTGGAATTGGCAGAGGGCCAAGGTGGGGGGCTGCTGGGATCACCTGGTGAAAGTCTTAGGTGGCTGGAAGTTGACTGGTGCAGGCTGGTTGGTTTGTCTCTGCTGGACTGTTGTCTGTGTGGTGTTGCTTGTGCTGGCTTGGCTCATGTCTTGGCCTATGTCTCAAGCTGTGTCATGTCTTGTCTTGTCCATGGTCTGCTCAAGGTGTCCCCTTGGGTTAGCTCCTGCTGCAGCCTCCCTAGGTTGAAAATGGCTTGACCACAAGCCTGGTTCCTCTTCATCCTCTAGCTCTTCATAGTAGGGGCTTAAATCTCTAATGTTGAAAGTTCCATGCACTCCATAATCTTCTGGAAGATCAATCTTGTAAGCATTTGGCCCTATCCTTTCAATGACTTCAAAAGGACCATCAACTCTTGGCTCTAACTTGTTCTTCCTCTTTGATGGAAATTTTTCTTTTCTGAGGTGAATCCATACCAAATCACCAGGGAAAAACTCCTTCTTGTGTCTAGGGACCTTGGCATTCCTGTATCTTTCCTTAGCTTTCCCAAATTGCTTCTTGACAGTTTCATGCAACTGGATCATCTGTTCCATCCTCTTCTTGGCATCAAAGTTCACTTCTTTCTTGGGGACATTAGATAAATCGACAGGCATTAGGGGGTTAATACCATATACTACCTCAAAGGGACTGTGGCCTGTGGCAGATGATGGTGCTCTGTTGAAGGCAAACTCAGCCCGTGGTAGTTTCAGATCCCAGTCCTTCAAGAACTTGCTCACAGTGCACCTTAGTATTCTTCCCAATGTCTTGTTGGTCACCTCAGTCTGACCATTTGTCTGTGAGTGGTGTGGTGTGCTGAATAAGAGCCTGGTGTTTAGCAATCTCCAAAGTGTCTTCCAGAAATAGCTCATGAACTTTGTGTCCCTCTCAGACACAATTGTCTTAGGCACCCCATGCAATATCATAATCTCCTCTAGATACAACTCAGCAACACTAGCAGCATCCTCGGTCTTTTTGCATGCTATGAAGTGAGCCATCTTGCTGAATCTATCCACCACAACCATCACAGAGTCTTTCTCTCTTTGAGTTATTGGCAATGCCACCATGAAGTCCATGCTAACATTTTCCCAAGGCCTACTAGGAACTGGTAAGGGTGTGTAAGGTCCTGCCTAGAATGAGCTCTTTGCCTTCTGGCACACTGCACACTTCTTTAGCATAATCTGAACATCTCCCATCATCTTTGGCCAATAAAACTGATCTTGCAAGATGTCTAATGTCTTCTGAACTCCAAAGTGTCCTCCTAGACCACTAGCATGTACTTCCTGTATTAACAGGTTCCTGTAAGAGCCTCTAGGAACATACAACTTGTTTCCTTTGAATAAGAATCCTTTCTGCATGATGTAAGGTGAATCGTGGGTCCTTGTTCCCTCACTCTGAGATAACCAGTCTTCATAGAAGTCAGGATCATCCTTGTATAGCTCCTTCATGAATTCAAACCCTAGGACCCTCTGTTCCATGACTGATAGTAGTGAATACCTCCTTGACAAGGCATCTGCAACAATATTCTGTTTGCCTTCTTTGTACTTGCTTGCAAAGGTGAAAGACTGAAGGAACTCCACCCACTTAGCATGCCTACATTCAATTTGTGCTGACCACTGATATATTTCAAAGCTTCATGATCTGAGTGTAGCACAAAGGGCTTGGGTTTAAGATAGTGACTCCAATGCATAAGAGCCGTGACAAGAGCATATAATTCCTTGTCATATGTGGAGTAACTTAGCTTGGCTCCATTCAACGTTTCACTAAAATAGGCTACAGGTTTCTTCTCTTGAATTAGGACAGCTTCTAATCCTACACCACTTGAATCACATTCCACTTCAAACAGGCAATTGAATTATGGTAACCTGAGGACAGGTGCATCACACAAGAAGTTCTTGATGTGCCCGAAGGTTTGCAGAGCACTCTCAGTCCATTTAAACTCTCCTTTCTTCATACATTCACTGATGGGGTCAGCAATAGCACTGAAGTTCTTGATAAATCTTCTGTAAAATGAATTAAGGCCATGAAAACCCCTCACTTCTGTGATGTTGTTGGGAACTGGCCAAGACTGAACAGCATCAACCTTGTCTTGATCTACAGAGATTCCTCTCCTAGATACCACATAACCCAAGAACTTAAACTCATTAGCTAAGAAAGTACATTTCTCCAATTTTCAAAACAGCTTGCTATCCCTCAGAATTCTGAACACATCTTCAAGGTGCCTCAAGTGATCCTCTTGACTTTTGTTGTAAATCAATATATCATCAAAGTAAACAACAACATACTTGCCCAAGCATGGCCTTAGCACTTCTGTCATAAGTCTCATAAAAGTGCTGGGTGCATTTGATAACCCAAATGGCATGACAAGCCACTCATAGAGCTCATGCTTTGTCTTGAATGCAGTCTTCCATTCATCTTCCTCCCTGATCCTTACTTGATGGTACCCTTGCCTGAGATCTATCTTTAATAAGACTCTAGACCCACTCAATTCATCCAACATGTCATCGAGTCTAGGTTTGGGAAACCTCTATTTGATTGTGATGTTGTTTATAGCTCTGTTGTTGTTTATAGCTCTGTTGTCTATGCACATTCCCCATGTGCCATCTTTCTTTGGCACTAGTAGAGCTGCACAAGGGCTCAAAGACTCTCTCACAAAGCCTTTATCCATAAGCTCATCAATTTGTTTCTGCAGCTTCTGAGTTACTGTTGGATCACACCTATATGCAGGTGCATGTGTAAACTCACAGCGAATGCAATAATGCAATCCTGAGTTCAGACTGTCCTTAAAATTAGTAAATGATTGAATCAAATTATGAAACTTTGCAAGAATGATTTTAAGAGTGTTAGGGAGGATTGTTTATAGTTTCAAGAATTATAGGATTGATTTGCTATGTTTCTTGAAAATGAATACTCAAACTGACAGTACATGGGGCTGTTTGAGACAGACTGAAACAAACATGAAATGGACAAGGATATAACTATGTTATTGAAGAGTCTATCGATCCCAAATACTCAAGAGGGGAGAGGGGTGAATTGAGTATAGATAAAGTATGCCTACTTTTTTCGATTGTCCGTATGAGCATGAATAAGCAACGAGTAGTTCGAATTTATTGATTAAAGTCGACCTAACTAATTGCTTGTCATGTGTTTGAAAACAAATAAATACGTAAAGCAAACAAAGAAATAAGAGACACAAGGACGTTTGAAGTGGTTAAGTTTCACACGTTGAAACCTACGTCCACTATTTCTCGATTGATAATTTTAGTACCTTCCTACGGATTACAAAATTACTAACCCACTCGTACAACTAACTCTAGTTGTAACTCAATTTGAGTACCATTAAATACTCACTTCAAAGTTTAGTATCGCTAAATACTCAATTCTAACTTACGTTAATAAGAAAGTGTTTTTTATTGTTCTTGGTGTTCACACAATTGAACGTATAAGAAACAAATCTAACACTATTATCCAAGAACGTATTTGTCAATAATAATCACGGGTATAGGCGGCTTTTCGAAATAAAGGTGTTTTGCAAAATAGATATTTTACTTGAAAATATAAAGCACGTTTGCAGAAGAAGAATTCTAGTATAAAAAGCTTCGTTTTAATTGCATGGGAAGCATAAGTATTTATAGTAGAGAGACAAACTAGGTTTTAATTAAAAACCTAGCTCTAGACGTGGCCTCCCTTGAATAATTATGTTAAATTTAAAACCCTAGTAAACCATGTGCCTCCCTTGTGTAACAAGAAAGATATTAGATTTAATCTTACTTAAACCCTAATTAAACCTACGGCTAGCCACAAGAGACACGGCCCATAAGCCCTACTCACGTGGAACCCTAGTTTATTATTGGGCGTAGAAGGATAGATTAGGGTTTAGGTTTGAACATATATGAAATCCTAGATAGCATGACAACTCATAAGTTGTTTTACTAATCAATAGAGAAATCATAATAATAATCAAACTAAATAAATTTAAACCTTAATTTACTATAAATACTTTTCTTTAAAAAGATAATTTAAAACTATATTCAAAAAACCATTTTGAAAGAACAAAACAGCCGCCCTATATTCGCAGTTCCAAAGTTATAGTAGAGTCACTTATAACCTTGAGCCTGACAAGTAAGGTTATAGGTAAAACAACTATAACTTTACTTCCCAAATTTACTATTAAAAGATACCGTTATTCGATGACGACCTATACTATAAAATCTTCTTGGAGATCTTCGGTATGTTGATCATCACTTCATTCCAATCTTGAGCTCAACAAGCTACTTCAATTCTTTATCTTTGATCTTGAGCTTGAATTTCGCCAAAGTTATGACAGAACCAGTTATAACTACACCGCAGCAGTTCCAAGGTTATGACTTAATGACCTATAACCTTGCAATATCTTTGCTTCACAAATCATCAAGGTTATATATGAACAAGCTATAACTTTAAGTTTCAAACCATGCTTAATCTATCAAAGACTAAACAAACAATTACAAGCACAAGCATATACATTATAAGATCAAACATGTCATTATCAAAATCAATCATATAACTATATGGTTCAACAAATTCCCCCTTTTTGATGATGACAAGCCTCTAATGATTTGTGACCAAGGTAAGTTCCTCCTCAATATAATACTATAAAAATCATAATAGGGTAGAACGCACGAACAAGATATTCAAGAAAAGCGTATAAGCACCTAAGAACCTTAAGAGATTATAGCTCTTGACAAGGAGCAAGCTTACGCAATCAATTCAAATCAAGGTTATTTCTTCCCCCTCTTGACATCATCGAAAAGACGCGAAAAAACATGAAATGACTAGAATAATATAAACTAAAGCTAACAATATAACCAAGTCAAAAGCACACATCACAAAATAAAATTAAGTTCCTAATAATAAAAACCATAACATCGTCTATGGTAACCACTAAGCAAAACTAACAACATAATCAAGTCATAACCAAGGTAAGGAATAATATGGCTTAAGATGTTGGGAGATTATAGGCTAAGTAGTTATCAAGTTGAGACGTGATTTTGAGTAGGCTAAGGGCATTCATAAGGTTTATCATTCCACCATCCGCACTCAAGTCCTCATACATAACCAGAAAGCTGACCCAAATATTTCTGATGAACCAGAAATTCGTTCAATACACCTCCTTAACATCAAGACTGAACTTTGCTCCATCATACGAGTAACAACACATTCCATAACCACAACGACATTCCTCCACATATTTTTTTTTCAACTAAGCATCAACACACGATTTTTTTTTAATACCATCTTAGCATCAATACGGTGTATCCATCAAATCATTCTTCTCCGTAAAAATTAGATTTGGTCTACATACGAGTTAGAGACCGTATCTTTCAGCAACAACAACACCTTTGAGTATCTTCTCTTTCAGAAAACCTCTCTTAACTGTCTCTGTGGATGGTGGAACGGAAGACGGAAATGATGTTTTCTTGACATATTTTGTTGGAAAACATGGTGAATAATGCAGGGATTGAGTTTGTTGGTGATGGTGATTGGGTTTTATTAGAATAGAAATGATGAAATGGAGATAATATTATGTGTATGGTAAAAGTTTGGGTAAATAAATGGTTATGACAAAATAATGTAATCAATTTATGCAAAGCAATTAACATATCAATCAATCTCATATCATAATAAAATACACACTTCTTCATAGATTATATGCAGCAGCGGAATATACGTACACAGTCATAGAATCTCGTCAAAAACTAGTCAGTCACAAGAGCAAGAAAATTTTATGACAAGTTTTAATTACCACCGATTAAACCAATTTTCAACCGCAAAGTCTCAAAACGTTCTCTAGCCAATGCTTTAGTTAGAATGTCAGTCAATTGTTTTTCCGTATCACAAAATTCAAGTCTTATGTTCCCCTTTTCTACATGGTCTCTAAGAAAGTGGTGTCTAATTTCTATGTGTTTTGTACGCGAGTGTTGTGCAGGATTTTTAGAAATAATGATGGCACTCGTATATCATATAAAATAGGTATACACCCAACATCCACACCATAATCAGATAATTGTTGCTTAACCAAAGTAATTGAGAACATACCAAGGCTGCAGCAATATATTCAGCTTCCGCATTAGATAAGGCAACTGAATTTTGTTTCTTAGACCCCCATGAAATGATGCATGGCCCAACAAACGTGGCTATGCCAGACGTACCTTTTCTGTCAAGTGAACTGCCTGCATAATCTGCATCTGAATACCCTATGAGATTGAAATTACATTCAAGAGGGTACCATAGGTATAATTTAGAAGTGCCAATTAAATACCTCAAAATTCTTTTAACTGCAATCATATGTGATTCTTTAAGGCACGATTGAAATCGAGCACACACACACACACTAAACATAATATCAGGTGTGCTTGCAGTTACGTAAAGAAGTGAGCCTATCATACCTCGATAAGTTGCCTCATCGACAAACTTACCATCTTCATCTTTAGTTAGTTTCTAATCCGTGACCATAGGAGTGGCCATAGGATGAGAATTCTCCATTCCAAACTTTCTGATTAGCTCTTTTATGTACTTTTTTTTATGTATCATTATACTTTCTTTCTTTTTTTGTTGGATTTGTAGTCCAAGGAAGAACTTGAGTTCTCCCATCATACTCATCTCAAATTCAGAGGTCATAAGTTCTGAAAAAATAGTCACATAGTTTATTATTAGTTGAATCAAAAAATAATATCATCTACGTAAATTTGTACAACTAATATATCTGACCCCTCGGATTTCAAAAATAAGGTTTTATCGACAGATCCTCTTTTGAAATCGCTTTGAAGTAAAAATTTTGACAATCTGTCGTACCATGCTCTTGGTGCTTGTTTCAAACCGTATAAAGCTTTATCTAATTTAAAAACATGGTTTTGAAACTTGTTATCCAAGAATCCGGGGGGTTGCTCCACAAAGACTTCTTCTTCCAAATAACCGTTAAGAAAAGCTGTCTTAACGTCCATTTGAAATAGTTTAAGTCTTTTGTGAGCTGCAAATGCTATTGACAATCTAATAACTTCAAGTCGAGCTACGGGAGCGAAGGTTTCATCGTAGTCAATCCCTTCTTGTTGATTGTATCCTTGAACAGCCAATCTTGTTTTATTTCGTACAATAACTCCCGTATCAACCAGCTTATTTCTGAACACCCATCTAGATCCAATAACTGATCGATCCTTTGGTCTAGGAACTAAGTGCCAAACTTTGTTTCTCTCAAATTGTTGTAACTCTTCTGGCATGGCAACGATCGAGTCTGGTTCAATGAGGGCTTCCTTGATGTTCTTTGGTTCAATGGTAGAAAGGAAGGAATAAAAGGAACAAAAGTTGTTCAACGATCTTCGTGTTTGAACACCTTTTTTTAGATTAACAATGATCGAGTCCATTGGATGAGAGTCCTTATATTTCCATTTCTTGGATGACTAAGGCACTTCTTCATTTGAGTTTGAGGTAGAGGATTCAAGTGGCTCGAAATTAAGGATAGTCGTTACCCCTGAATCGGATTTTAGGGTTGTAGGTGAATTAGGTATAACCCTGAATTCACTACTATTGTCTAAATTTAAGGTTATAACATCATCAGGCATAACCTTAGTATTCATTTCCTTATTTTGAGAGGAAGTTATAGAATCATCAACTATAACCTGAGTCTACTGAGGTGTTCGATGCGGTGGCCCTCCGGTTTCTCTTTCCCTTGTGCTTGTCCTACATTGGTTGGTATATACGATTACTGACCCCATTATTGTTTTGCAAAACTGTGATGATCCATTAAGGGATGGGGAGCAGGTTGTTTAGCAGGTGATGTTCGCCGATAATTGGGATAGCTGGGATGTGACGAGTCGACGGCCACATTTACTTCCGCTGAGTCTTTGATTTCTGAAATGAGTTTATGGTAGATTGTTGTAATTGGATTATTCTAATGAAGGTTAAATATAATTAATAATAATTGTTTCTTGATTGTCTATTTGATATTATCTATCTCGGGCAACCGAGATGGTAGCATCCCGAAGTACTAAGGAGGTCTTGTAAGGCTCTTTGGTATTTTGGGGTGTTACAGTTTAATTTTCACTTGAAACCGTCTTTGAAACCATCTTTTATTTTTGTGAAAGTTTTTTGGGTTATTTTATGAGAGAGTAAAAGATGAGAGAAAAAAAAAGAAGAAAGTAAAGGAAAGGGTAGTGAAGGTCTTTTTTTTTTTTTAAATACATCGACGACATTTTATAAAACATCGACGATGTTTCGCAACCGCAACTTCATTTGGTTACAACTCACCTGTTCTTTAAATCCCCGAAATTTAGTTCATTTTCAATTCTATTTCGGTTGAATAAGGTTTTAAGCCTGAAGCTAGACCCGGCAAACAGGAAAACCATTTGGGTTCGGGTCGTGTCATTTTTGGGTTTGTCAGATTTCGCGTTAGATCAAGTCGAGTTATTTTCGGGTCTATTATTATCAATTTCTTTATAGATAATGGTCAATATGCAAAAATAGACATTCGGGTCAGCCATATTGGTTGGGGTTTATTCGAGTTATGGGTCATGCTCAGGTCCTGAGGCCGAGTTAATTTTGCCAGGTCTATGTGAAGTCACTCGTACGGGCGTACGAGATCAAGTTCTGGATGAACTATACAAACAAGTTAGGTTGTTCGGCTTCGCTCGGACTACGTGTCTTTATCTTCTAACATTTTATTTGATATTTGCATAAAATTAAGTCGAGACTTCGGAGAGGAATCGAAAGTTGGATCGGAGCCGTACTTGGCGTCAATGGCTTTGTGCCGACTGAACTAATATAAGGATAAATGAACTTATACCGTAACACCCCGATACACAAAGGTGCCTGACAAGACCTCATTAGCACATGAGAGTGCTACCATCTCGGTTGCCCTAGGTAGTATATATCTGATATGTCTAGTTTTTATATGATTTTACTCCCTAATTTCGCTCGATTTTACATGATTACTACACTTTGTTTAGTATTTTTGTAAGCTAATTACGTGTTCGAGGTGCATTGCTCGTTTTTACTATATTTTGTAGGAATCTAAGCATTTAGAGGCTTTTTCCTAACACAATTGGCAAGCACCAAAAGTCCAACAAGCTAATATGGACCATGAAAGCAAAAAGACAAGCCAAGCATGAAGATTTGTCAAATGGATTGAAATGAAAATGAAAGAAAACCAAAAATGAAGCCTAAAGAAAGGAGTCCACAACTCAAGCATAGGATACTCCTTTAGATGCTCAAAGAAACCCTAAACTATGCAATTAACCGTAGAATTAAGGTGTTTAAAGGCATAGCTTAGGATTCCTTAAGCATTAAATGGAGAAATTAAGACAATGTGCCAGGATCAAAGAGGCCCCGATCGAGGTCTGGGAACCCCGATCGGGGTTTGGCTTCTGTGACTCAACCGTTTCAAGTCCCCTCTCCCTATATAAAGGAGAGGGACTTCGACACTTAGGGATATCTTTTTATATCTTTCCACTTTTGGCAAGCCACAAATTGGTAAGGTAGAGCCTCCTTAGACCGATACATCCATATTCGGTCTCTCTTAGGTGAGTGTAGGTCTCCTTATCGTTTGTGGTACATCAAATACGCACAAGTATGGTTTTAATTTCATTTCTTTATAAGCATGCATTCATTTGTTAGCATTTTGGAGCCATTCACATGATAAATTTGCCTTTTTGAACCCATTAACAAAATTTATCCTTAGCTACATATACAAATTGTCTGCCTTGTTGAGCTAGTAGCCTTGATTAATTTGTGTTTGGGTGCTCATTTAGGATTTGTTGTATTTTGAAGTATCATTGTGAGCTTGGTCCTAATGCTTTGAAAGAAAGAAAAAAAATGATGAAAAAATGATGGAAATGAAAGAAAGAAAGAAAAAAGCATGAAATGAAAAAAAAAAAAAAAAAAAAAAAAAAAGAGAAGCATAGCTTGAATGTTGAAAAAAGAAGAAAAAGATGATTTAAGAAACTCTCATATTTTATTTACATACTTTGGAGAGTTTTTCTTAAAGAATTGTATTGGAAATTTTGGGATAGTTTTGGGATTGAGCATCCTTACATATGGGTTTTGCTAGCTTGACTTAGCTCCACATACCATAAATCATTTGTTCCCCTTTCTTACCCATTTCTTATTAACCTTCTTCTTACCTATGGGTTCCTTTTTCATGCTTGCATTTGGATGTTTTTGGCTTGTAGTTTTGAAATTTTTACCATATTAGATTGCGGGCACACTCTCATGAGTCGAGGATAGGTGAGTGCTACTTACAAAAATCCTTTCACATTAAAATGAGTTTGAGAGTATCGTAAGAGTCCATAAGTCAAAAGATCATGCAAGAGCCATAACGTTCAATTGAAGTCTTTCATGCTACATCGCCATGTAAATCTCATCCATGTTTTTGCATTATCCTTATGCCCATGTTGTTTCGGGTTTTGAGTCATTATGCTTGATAGTTTAAAATTGGATATTGCAATTGTGGGGACTTCATTGTTTTCCTCTCTTGTCTTAGTCTTATGTGCTTGCTTGAGGACAAGCAAGGGTTTAGCTTGGGGGAGTTTGATATGTTTAATTTTTATATGATTTTACTCCCTAATTTAGCTCGATTTTACATGATTACTACACTTTGTTTAGTATTTTTGTGAGTTAATTACGTGTTCGAGGTGCATTGCTCGTTTTTACTATATTTTGTAGGAATCTAAGCATTTAGAGGCTTTTTCCTAACACAATTGGCAAGCACCAAAAGTCAAACAAGCTAATATGGACCATGAAAGCAAAAAGACAAGCCAAGCATGAAGATTTGTCAAATGGATTGAAATGAAAATGAAAGAAAACCAAAATGAAGCCCAAAGAAAGGAGTCCACAACTCAAGCATAGGATACTCCTTTAGATGCACAAAGAAACCCTAAACTATGCAATTAAACGGAGAATAAAGGTGTTTAAAGGCATAGCTTAGGATTCCTTAAGCATTAAATGGAGAAATTAAGACAATGTGCCCGGATCAAAGAGGCCCCGATCGGGGCCTGGGAACCCCGATCGGGGTTTGGCTTCTGTGACTCAACCGTTTCAAGTCCCCTCTCCCTATATAAAGGAGAGGGACTTCGACACTTAGGGATATCTTTTTATATCTTTCCACTTATATTTCACATATCTTTTTACATATCTTTCATAGCTTAAGCACACAAGTTCTTCTTAGTTTCATAATTAGTTAAACATTTAGTTATTACTTTGTCAAACATTTGGTTACATTTTGAAGTTATATTGCAATCTTTCCATTCAAGCATTTGGGTTATTCGTTCTTCAATTCCGAGTTATATTTCTCTATTGCGGTAATCCTAATTCTAGTTTTATGTTAGTATTCATTTTCGTCATTTACCTTACAAATCATTTAGTTAATCGTAACATTTAGTTAATCATAGTTTCATTGTTATCTACATTAGTTTTCATTCACTTAGTGTAGTATATTTTATTCACAAGTTGTTTTCATTTATAATTTCATATTCATCATGTTTATTATATCAAATAGTATTAGTTTAATTATCAATATGAGTGAGTAGTTTCATTTGTCTAGGGATTAAGGAAGCCATACATAATTAGTAAGTTGTAAATGTTAAAATAAGGATGAACTAATACTGATAAATTGTTTCTATCACATGCTTGTATTGTTTTGTTAATCTTTGTTATTTGGCCAATTGCATTGATTAAATTTGTTAATTCATTCTATAAGTCGAGAGGCACGGAATCGGATTAGACTAAGCATATGTAGTAGGACGACTCTAGCCATAACGAAAGTTCTCTAGGACTCGACCTAAGGTTGACACTAATATCGAGAGATGGGTGTCTTTAGCCTAAACAATTAAACAATATTAAGATTTCCTATGTTTAACATGAGCATTTACGTATTTGCATGAGTGACCCGACTCCCCTAGACTCTTTTAATATTATTGAATTTACATCATAGTTAGCTAAACATCAAACCAAACCAACCCATTAAACCGACTTTGATAGTAGTCCATTCATAGCATTTCATAACGAAATTCCTGTCTCCTTGTGTTCGACCCCTCGTACTACATTTATTTGTATCTAGGGAAATTTATCTTTGCATAGGTGTGCGATATATCCTTTCAATATCAACTCAAGCGATAAAGGAAACGTACTTTATAAATAATTATTTAAATGTCAAATACATCCCCCACGTGATCCGTCTCACCGCAACGAGAGAACCCGGATCATTAATGTGAACATCCCCCCCCCCCCACGTGGCGGGATTACCACGGGGGCGAACTCGGGGTGTGATCCGTCTCCCAACGGAATCACAAATCATAGTAACCACAGTAACATAGTAACCATCGTCAAAAACCCAAAACCCGAACTCCATCAACATCATCATCAATCACATAACAAGAGTCATAACATCTTATCACATCAATTAGTAATGTGCAACACTGAGTAAGGAAACCCTACCTTATTGAAAATCCGCAAATAGCACAAGTAATCAGAATCGTTCTTCTAT
>JAIUZE010068441.1:0-23819 GCA_022085475.1 Heliosperma pusillum | reverse complement strand
GTTATTTTTCCTGTCAATATATTCTGGTCCTAATATGATTTTAGGTCATTTTGATGATTTATGGAAATTTATAGTGCTCAAATATGTTTTTAGTATTTTTATTACATTTTAATGAGTAAAATGATGTTTAAAATACTAAAAATAGTTAGACTTATCTTCTGACCTTGAAATTTTTACACAATATCCCACATGCATTTTAATTACTGTATGTAAAATTTCGTGTGAAGTGAATTTGTTTCGTGTGATTTATGAGTTTTATATGATAAAATGAAATAAATAAAGGTCAAATGGTTAAAAATACTTCCGCTTTGAATCTGACCATGAAATTTTAGTATGTTGTCACATGCATGTTTTTCTGTCAGAGTGGAAACTTTTAGACTGATGTGATTTGTCTTGCATGATTTATGGATTTTTAATGTAAAAATGGCATAAATAGTGACTAATTTAGAAAATATACTTCCGTTTTGAATCGGATGATGAAATTTTAGTATGTTGTCACATGCATGTTTTCCTGTCAGACTGGAAAATTATAGACTGATGTGATTTGTCTAACATGATGTATGAAATTTTAATGTAAAAATGGCATAAAAAGTGACTAATTTAGCAAATATAGCTAAAATAAATTTCATGTCAAGAGAAAATTGTTCCTGGTTGCATAAATGTCCCACATTTAAGATCTAAAGTTGAAAATTAAATATGATTAATTTTTGCATGATTTATGTATTTTATTTGATAAAACCGATAAAGCGCAACCATTTTTCTCTAAACCGATTCGAAATTTTTAAACCATGATTTTTGACATTATGAGTGTCATGGAAATGTTCCAAAATGTTCAAAAAATTTAAAATTCAAATCTTGAAATTATTGTAATTAAATTTGGATTTATTTGATTAAAATATGATTTTAAAGTCTAATTATGAGCAATTATACAACAACAAGTTGAATTATTGTCAAAATTGAGTTATGACTAATTTTTGAGGCCTAAATGAGTTGGGATAAATAACTTGGACTTAAATATGATTTAAGTATTGTTTGGTGATTTTAAAGTGTTATTATCACGCATTTCCGTAAAACCGGGTTATATTCGATATGAACCGTTAATTAGTGCGATTTGGCATTTAACATGAGCATGTTTTATACATATTATAATGCTGCATTTTATTTATGAATGTCATATTTTCAATTTATGAATGTCATATTTTGGTTTATGTAATTTGGAATTATGTAATTTTTCCTTGTATGGCCTTAGTTTTAATCGATATTGCCAGAAATGTAAGGGAATATTGATTCGGTTGTAATTTAATGTGATCTCGAATCACTTTTATTGTATTATTTTATTTTACAAATGTATAATAGGAAATGATTGTAATTTTATTATATATTTTGTAACTAATTGTAAAACCGGAGTTTCCCAAAGACGGTGCCATTCGGAAAGGAGTTCCGAGAGAGAGACGGTGACCTTGGGAGGCGTGCTTATGAAGTTCAAGGGACCAAAGGAGTTGGTTTCCGAACTTGTAATAGATTATATGATTTTCTATTCTAGGAAAGGCCATACTAGGAGTTTTATTTTTATGCTTGCATTTTTATTTAATATGTTTGCATGCAGTGCCAAATCGCCATAACATGACATGCATATTTATCGAGTATTTGACCGTGTCAATTAAAATTATTGTTAATTCATCGATTTAGTTCACTTAAACGAGATAGATAATAAATTGACATGACCTCTCATAATAAATAATTGAGATCAAGCCTTACCAAATGTAGAACCCATGAATCCCAATTTCGCAAGGAAGTAGGCTCGGCTCACCGGGGTGCTAAACTTGTTACGTTGGGTAAGTGGGGTAATAAATGTTATTATTTCGAAATTCGGATTGAGCTCAACAGAAGTATTCGCGACCGTAGCCGCATGTGTTCCGGGCTTAAGATAAATATTAAAGTAATATTATCGACCGAGAGTTCTAATGTAGAATCGATTAAAGAGTTAATCCACCGAATTGTGTTAATAAGGGATGAATCGGCTTACCGTGCCCAAGTTGATATGAATTTGGATCTCGGAATCATTTATAATAGTTGGGTAGTGGTCACTATTTAAATGTTAAAACTTGTTTAAAATGTTTACAAGTATTTAAAATGATAAATGTTGACATTTCCTTTATGTCTTTAAAAAATTGTAGTCATAATTGTTTATTCGCAATGGCAAATGCTAATTCGTCCACCACCACCTATGCTCCAACTCTCACAAATGTCTCATGGATTTGAACCTTCATGTATCAATGCAAGTTAGAAAAGAATGGCGCTAATTTTACCAATTGGGATATGCAACTCCGCTTGGCCGCGGCGGGTAACGACAGGTTTCGTTACCTTGCCAAGGCCTCTCCCACCGCACCTAATGAAAGAACAACCGCCACGCAAGGCGAGTCTATGAGGCTAGCCACAAAGAGTCCGCCGCGATCAAAAACGTTTTGATCTTCTCGTTGGAGGCCGATCTTCAAGGGAGTGCCATAAGATGAGCACGACCTATGAGATCTATGCCAAGCTTGTGACCATGTTTTTTCACAAGCTCCTAGGATCTTACAATATAAGACGGCTTCCACATTATTTCAACATGAACCTAAAAGAGGACCAAAAGTTAGCCCTCATGTACTCAAATTGATTGAGCATGTTGAGACTCTTAAATTGCAAGGGGTGACCATTCCCGAACAACTCGTTATCGACCGAGTCTAACATTCCTTGGGAAAAATCAAAGCATATGTGAAGTTTAGGGTAAACTACAATATGCATAACATGAGAAACCTCTCTTCATGAAATTGCACAAGATGCTCGTGCAAGCCGAGAGAGACATGGGCTAAATGTTAGCACATCCAAGAATGTGTTCCATATTAATAGAAGGAGCAAGGGGAAGTTCAAGAAATGTGATAGTAAAGGGAAAAATCCCTCAACCTTCAAAGGAAAGGGAAAAGCTATTGAGAATAGCTCACCCAAACCTAAGAAAGGTGCCTCAACCGAGGAAAAATGCCATTATTGTAATGACGTAGGGCATTGAAAGAGGAATTGCTATAAGTATCTTGGAGATCTTAAAACTGGAAAGGTTGTTCCAGTAGGTAAATTTTTATCCCTATTGTTTATGCTATGATCTCAACTTTAGTATATAGATACGAGTTGTGACTCTTACCCTATTTAATTGTAATTAGGGCATCCTAGCAAGGATAACGCTCTTCAAGGGAAGCTAAGGTAGCTACCCATGATTGAAGACCTATGAAAGCTTGGTCTCATTTTGAATTGTCAAAATTTTGGGATGTATTTTGAAATATTGTTTCTAGAACTTTTATAATTTCCTTGTTTGACATGGAAATTTGTTCAAATTCCTTTTAGTGACATTGGTTGTAATTGGATTTAGTGACTTGGTTCTCAACCCAAGTCATTCGGTTTGTTGAAACTTCATAGTTCTAAAAACTTGTCAACATACTATACTTGCACAAATAACATAAATTATATCGACTCAAATTGATCATGTAAATATTATGATGATGGGATCATTATAATAAAAGGCTAAGAATTCGATTCTCACTTTGAAAGATCATTTGCTAAGTCAAAATTGAGTTATTGAACTCAAAATATGGAATCTACCAAACCAATTGGCCATACCACTTATAAAGAAAGTAAATGACATGAATATGAGTTCACCTCTTTAGCTCTTATAGAACTAGTCTATGTTGAAGCTAAGATTCGATGTCTTTACAAAGAAGTCTTTAGTAGATCACTTAAGGTCATGTTGTGATACTTCTACCTCCCTTACAATTCTGAGTACAAAATTGTTTGTGGCTCATAAGGCTATCTTTATAGAAAATAGTTGTATTTTTCTAAAGATAGAGTGGGAGAAAATAAGCCACAACGAAAAACTAGTTAGGAACTAGTGAGGAAACCAAAAGAATATGTTCTTAGGTTAGACTCAAGACTAGTGAGGAGACCAAAAGAAAGCGTTCTTAGGTGAATCCTTAGACTAGTGACGAGACCAAAAGAAAATGTTCTTTGAAATAATAAGATTATGATCTATGAAGTGGAAGTACCTAGAAATTTTAACAAATTTGATTTTCTAACATAAGAGACTTATGAAATTATATGGAATCTATGCAAAGAAAATGTTTTATTTGGAGTTGTCCAATTGTAGTTGCATGGATAGACATGTAGATCTCTTCAAAAGCTAAGTTAATGCGTAACTTTGCTTAGATCCAAATCATCAGTGAAATACCTCATAATAAGTGTGTACCAGATACACATCAAAACATCATGTCCAAATAGGGATTTGGAATAGGACGTGTACATGACACAAGCCTATTGTATGTATCTACCTAGAGGTTATGATGATCTTTTCTATTATAAGATAGAAGAAGGGTTTCACTCGAATTGTCGAAAAGTCATGTATAGACATGAAATTCAGTGGGAGTTAAAGTCATGTATAAACATGAAGTTAAGTGGGAGTTTAAGTCATCATGTAAGACATGAAGTTCAGTGGGAGAAATTGTTCTCCACGTGAATGACGTTTCACTCATTGAGAGTGACATATTCATATTACCTTTTTGGAAAGGAGTGGTTGGATTTTAATATTGGATGAAAGAGGACAACATGTATACTAAAATCAAAGTCTATTGTGGAATAGAAGATTTTAGCTTGGCATTTAAAAGGTATCTTATATCGATAAGATCCTTAATCTCTTCAACAAGTTAAATAGGTTGTTTATGTTGATAAAAGTGGGATCACTATGAAAGGGTCATAGTCATCCACTGAACCTAAGAGTTGTTGATCGCATGAGACCAATCATATATGCCATTACATGCACATACCTAAATGAATTGTATGCTGGGAGCATAACAAGCCTAAAAACAACAATCCACATGAGTGTCATTGGATAGCCTATTAGAAAATCCATAGGGTTCTCAAGGAGAACTAGGGATACATTCTTGTGTTTGGTAGAAAAAAATTTGACAATGTGGTAAAGGTTACACAAACCCAAATTTCCAAACTTATAAAAGGATTTATCGAAATCCTAGGCGTACTTTTGTTATACAAGAAGCGAATAACTATAAGGATGATTGAAGAGTCAATCATTATAAATTCTACAAATAGAGACCTAGTACATTATGATGAGGATACGGTGACATACAAGGAACTAATGGTAGATCTCATCACCTAAATACCTATCAGTTATCATGATAACGAGTGGGAGCATCTTTCAAGATAAAGAGCCCAACACTAGATAGAGATCTAGACATGTACATAGATGAAATCATGTTATTAGGAATAACGTTGGATGGAAGGAAAAGGCAATTAACAAGGTTGGAATAAATGAATACATGGTATATTCACTACTCAAGCCTTTATTGCATTTATTAAGATCGTCATGAATTGTCATGGACGAAATAAACTTTAGATTATATGATATGAAGCAATAACATTTTGTTGATTGTTCATATATGATAATCACATTTATCGTTAGAGTTTCATAAACTCACTTTTGTGCTTTGTTATATCCAAATGGATTGTAGAGACAATTTTGGACTCCATTAAAGTGGACTGGTTTAACATTGTATTGACCCATAGTCACTTATATGAAGTAACACCTCGAAGTGACTATATTGTGGTGCGATTGATGGCAAGTTCAAGTGTCATAGGGTCATAGGGATGACCAATCGGTCACATAGGCAGACTGTATGAGACACTTTGTCGGGAAGTGACCGCTTATAGAATTCTGGCAATTCTTGTAGCCTGGTCGTGGCAAGAGCTACTAGTATTCTTTTGAGTCAATTCTTTGACTAAAGACTGTTTACCTAAGGTGGCACAGTTTCAGAGTGACTTTGATTTATGCTCTACGACCTTCGTAACTGGGGTCAAATGGGCATCTTTTGGGTCATGATGAGCTGTGGCTATTCGAAGGGAATAGTGCGATAGGAATTGTCCACCCCTTGTCAGGGTTGTTTTAAATCTCAAGGCCACTCGAGGAGGAGTAAGCTGAAAATGCGTGGCCACGCTCGGAAGGTATCTATGGTAGATAATTCCGGTCAGACAGTTACTCTCCAGATCGAGGAAACCACTCTTGATATGATCAAATGCAAGTACGACCTGCAAAACACCTTGCATTGAGTGGGAGATATTGTAATAGGACAAGAGAATTGGTGACGCACACTTGTCTCGAACAAGTGGGAGATTGTTGGAGTAAGTGTCCTCAACAATAGTGCGATCACATAATTAAATCTCAATAATAAGAATACAAAGGGATGATGAATATTATAGTCAACTGGTCAACATAAATCGGTAACGATTGGCTCAATTGAGTTTGACGTTACTGTCGTATGACGGTGGTGATCAGTTGATCCCTTGAGGTCACACCTAAAGGACAATCCCCTAATCATGTACATTAATTAATTGTATAGTGATACAGATTAATTAATCCCTTAAAATGAACCAAGTTTAAATTGTGAGTGAGAAATATATATCTTATTGTAATATGATTAAATAAGATTCATTTTGGTAATTTAATTGTTATATTTCTAAGAATGCATTATGTTTATGAAACATTTGAGATAAGTGAAATTGGTCGATTATAATTACAAACTGTTGTAGATTATTTTAACCAAATATGAGAGGACCCATTTTATTTACATGTAATTATAAAATGTGACTTCAAATGTTAAGTCCAATTTATTTGTTATGAAATTGCATTTAAATTAGTTAAATGTACATTTATAAGCCTAATTACATGTTACATGTCACATGTCACACTTGTGACAAATGACAAATTGCAAAAATAAAATGGACACCCATTTTATATGGGTGCACCGGTTTTGTGGTGATAATGGGTATGATTTTAGTTTGTAATTTTATTCTAATTGAGAATTAGAACAAATCATTACTACAATAACCCATACACTCAATCTTGCATTGTGAAGAACAATGTGAAAATGACAACACCCCACCCATGTGGGTGAGTGTGTGTGACCGGTTTTGAGCAAGCCAAATAGGGCTTGTTTTTCCTCTTATTTATACAATACACTACCTCATATAATTTATTCATGCAAAATCTCTACTTCTCTCTACATTCTCACACTAAAAGAAAGCTTAAGAAGCATCACATTTCTAGTGTTCATTTACTAATAATATTACTAAGTGTAGTAATTAGATTATTAGTTATTTAAGGGATTTACTATTTTATACTAGTGTAGTATTTTAAATAGTGATTAAAGGGGTAGTCTTGGGTGCATCTAATAGGAGTGTTCTAACACTTAGAACTTGGAAGTTCATCCCTAACATTATAAGCTCAAGAACAAAGTAGGAAGGAGTCCTATTTTGTGCCCATATTTGTCATAAGATCAATGTAAGGAAAAGTTCTTCTTATCTTTGTCTTATTTTGTTATGCATGCATAAGATTTATTTAGTTTAAGAGTAAACTAAATGTATTATGATATTAGAAGTGTCTAATATTGAGTTTAAGAAACTTACAGACACATCCTTCTTGGGCACTAGCAAGGCAGGAACTGCACATGGACTGAGGGACTCCCTCACAAAGCCCTTGCTAAGTAGGTCACTAACTTGAGCTTGTAGTTCCTGAGTGGCCTTTGGATCACTTCTGTAGGCAGGCTTGTTGGGCAGCATTGCTCCAGGAATGAGATCAATATGGTGTTCTATCCCCCTGAGTGGGGGCAGCCCACTAGGCAGTTCAGCAGGAAACACATCTCCATAGGCTTTCAGTACCTGCTGGACCTCAGCTGGGATGCTTTCTTGGGGAAGCAGAACTTCTTTTGTTAGGAGGATGAACACAGGCTCATCACCCATGAGCTCTTGAACAACCTCAGCTTCACTCAACAGCAGAACTTCCTTGGACACATCATTGACATGAGTTATGTTCCCCTTGACATTGGGAGGCAAAGGAGCCAAAATGATCTTCTTGTTACCAAACTTGAAGGCATAAGTATTGTCTCTCATATGGTGTATAGAGTCTCTATCAAATTCCTATGGCCTGCCTAACAAGAGGTGGCAAGCATCCATAGGAAGAACATCACACAAGGCTTCATCAGTATAGCTCTTGCCAATAGAGAAAGGCACAACACATTGCCTATCAACCCTCACTTCCATTCCTTTGTTCAACCATCTGAGTTTGTAAGGGTGGGGGTGTTCTTGTGTGGTTAGGGATAACTTATCCACCAGAGTTGTGGAGGCTACATTGGTACAACTTCCCCCATCAATTATCATGTTACAAACCCTTCCCCTTATGGTACACCTAGTCCTAAATATCTGCTGCCTCTGATCATCCTCCAAGGGTTGGGGTTGGGTGTGCATAACCCTCCAAGTCACTAGACTCAAGCCTGCATCAGGCTCAATCATCTGCTCAATAGGTTCTTCCTCAGGTTCCTCCAGGCTCTCCTCACACACAAGGATCTCTTCATCACCCCACTCCACAATCTCCATGTTGCTCAAAGCCCTTTTAGAGGGACAATCCTTGGCAAAATGCCCAAAGCCTTGGCATTTAAAGCATTTCCTGAGGGCCACTGTCCTCCTCAGGTCTGTCTCAGGGGCCTTCCCCTTGTCTACTACAGGAGGCTTAGCTGGGACCAAGGGTTCTCCTATCCTGACTCCAGTGTAAGGTTTAAAAGAGGGTCTAGCTTGGGGTTTGGTAGGGGCTGACTTTCCCTTTCCTAATTTCTCAATCCTCAAGGACAGGCTAACTGCCTCCTCAAAGGAGTACAGGTGCTGTAACTTTACCCTGCTAGCTACCCTTTCATCAAGACCTTCCAGAAACCTAGCTATCTTCTGCTCAGGTTTTTCAGTAATCTCACATTGAAGTGTGAGTTGTTCAAAATCCCTCAGGTAGGACTCAACAGACCTACTGTCTTGTTTCAGGTGGGTTAGTTTGATGAACATGTCTTGGGTGTAGTCTTTGGACACAAACTTATCCTTCATTTTCTTTTTAAGCTTATACCAAGATTTAATATGATCTTTACCTTCCCTAGCCCTCTGAATTTTCATATTTTCATACCATAGAGATGCATATCCTTTTAGTTTCATGATAGCAACTTTAAAAGCCCTCCTATCAGTATAACCTTTAAACTCAAAGACTCTCTCTACTGACCTTAACCAATCTAGGAAATCATCAGGGTTCATGCTACCTAGAAAGTCAGGGATTTCTATCTTTATGTCTTTGTCATGGTGTCTAGTAAGACCCTGCTCTGAGCCTTCTGAATCTGAGGCCTCCTCTTGTTCCATATGCTGTCTCCTTCTTCCTGCAGCAGGTGGTACAGGTGCTCCTCTTCCACAACCTCTACCTCCTCTTCCACCATTGTTGAGCTGACCATCTAAGTACTCATTGAAGGATGCTGTAATCTCCATGACAGTTCTAGCAAGGCCATAAACTGTGGTTTCAAGCCCTGCTAATCTCTCTTCACTCATGGTTGGTTTTTGTATTTTTGAATGTAGTTAGGTAAATGAACTCACAAACAAAAGCTCTGATAACCAATTGAACTGAAACCTCTACAAAAATAGAGCTATCAGAGGCTACAAGGGGCCAGGGTGAACACTCCCTCACACGTACACTCACTCACTCAGAAACCTGCACTAGGCTAGGCAGAACAGATAGAACTTTGCACCTTAGCACACAAGCACAGGTAGCAAAGGTTGTGTTTAAGACTCAAGAAACACAACTAATGACTCTTAGACACTGTAATCTTAGATCACACACAAGTTCACTAAGGATTACCACAATACTTAGCTTTGCTAAAGAATTGCAAATGAACAAAGTTCAGGTTTATATTAATTCAAATCTGAGTTATTTAGGGTTACAAGCAGGCCTTATATAGGCAATTAAAATAGATCTCTACCCTTGAAAATAACATAATCTAAGGGCTTTAAGAGCCTTACAAATACTGTTAAAAGAAATGCAAAAGTCAGCTAATAAGGACGAGCCATGACAGACTGCAAGTGACCGAAAAACAAAGCTGAAAAGTGCTCTTGTCCCTTGCCTTAAATGGTAATGTTACTCAATTCCTTAGGGGTTCTTTGTCTGGCTGTTTGCTGCTGTTCTTAGGGGTTGAGAGGGACTGCTAGATACCCTTCCCAACGTTCTTATTTATGCTAAGTTGATCACACAAAAGTAAGGAGTCTTGGACAGATTTAATTGGACTTGGTCCTGCTGACTTCCTCAGAGTGACCTTCAATATGGTAGGCTGTTTTAGGTAGACTTCCAGAACTTATTTGGAAAACTTGTCCTGGAGTTTTCTCTTGATAAGGACCTTAACTTGAGGGGAAAAGAAGTTGGATCCCTTGGTTGGACTCGTGCTGCATGATTTTTGGATGGTTACTGGGCTTGTTATGGCTGATTTTCTGAAGGATTGACCCTGCTCTGATTAGTCTGGTTGGGGTTGTTCTTACTGGTATTCTTGCTTGTTCTTGACATAGAGGTGGGTGTATGGGGGGTGGTAGGCTTAGTGTTCCTGTTGTGGTACTCCTGTCTGGTTGTAGGGTAGGTGGTAAGCTCCATGTTCTTGCTGTGACATTGTTCTGGCTGGCTGGAGGTTCAACTCCTGTTGCAGCTCTCCTAGATGAAAAACAGTTAACCTCAGTATTGACTGTCTTGAAAAAGCATAGAAAGGCAATAGGTTACAAACTCGAAGATTTAACAGGCATAAGCCCAGACTTCTGCATGCATAGAATCAATTTAGAAGAAGGCCAAAAACCTTGTGTTCAAGGTCAACGCCGTCTTAACCCCAACATGCAGAAAGTAGTTAAAACTGAAGTTATGAAATTGCTAGATGCTGGCATAATCTATGCAATCTCTGACTCTAAATGGGCTAGCCCTGTTCAAGTTGTTCCCAAGAAAGGAGGAACAACAGTAGTCAAAAATGAGAAGAATGAGCTCATCCCCACAAGGATTGTGACGGGATGGCGTATGTGTATTGACTACAGAAAGCTGAATCAATCAACTAGGAAAGATCACTATCCTCTACCCTTCATTGACCAAATGCTAGAGAGGTTAGCTTGTCACAAGTATTTCTCTTATCTAGATGGTTACTCAGGATTTTTCCAAATCCCTATCCACCCTGAGGACCAAGAGAAAACCACCTTCACCTGTCCCTATGGTACTTTCTTTTATCGCAGAATGCCATTTGGCTTGTGTAATGCACCTACCACTTTCCAGCGTTGCATGACCAGTATCTTCTCAGATTTTGTTGAATCTATCATGGAAGTATTTATGGACGACTTTAGCGTCTATGGCATTTCCTTTGATCATTGTTTGACAAATCTATCCAGAGTTCTAAAACGCTGTGAAGAAGTAGACCTTGTTCTCAACTGGGAAAAGTGTCACTTCATGGTGAACGAAAGTGTAGTTTTAGGTCACATCGTTTCAGAAAGAGGTATAGAAGTGGATCGAGCTAAGATCCAATTTATTGAACAGCTGCCACCCCCTGCTAATGTAAAAGGAATCAAGAGTTTCCTTGGACACGCCGGTTTCTACCGGCGATTTATAAAAGATTTTTCAAAGATAGCCAAGCCCCTGACTGAGCTCCTTTTCAAGGATGCACCTTTCAATTTCACAAAGGAATGCCTTGAGGCATTCAACAAAATCAAACGTGCTTTGATCACCGCACCTGTAATCCAGTCGCCTGATTGGAATTTGCCCTTTGAACTGATGTGCGATGCGAGTGATTATGCCGTAGGAGTTGTTTTAGGGCAAAGAAAGGAAAAGTTTCTTCATGCGATTTAATATGCTAGTAAAACCCTAGATCCTGCCCAAATCAACTATGCCACCACTGAGAAAGAACTTCTCGCCATTGTTTATGCCTTAGACAAATTTCGCTCGTACCTAATAGGATCAAAAGTTATTGTCTACACTGACCATGCTGCCTTGAAATATCTGCTTTCAAAGAAAGAGGCAAAACCTAGACTTATCCGATGGATCTTACTCCTTCAACAGTTTGATTTAGAGATCCGGGATAAGAAAGGAGCAGAGAATGTAGTCGCCGACCACCTCTCAAGGATAAGAGTAACTAAAATAGGATTACCAACGCCAATTAATGATTCGTTTGCTGATGATTCATTAATGGCAATTGCGGGCTCTTCTTCTTGGTATGCTGATATTGCCAACTTCCTTGTCAGTCGCCAGCTACCCTCCGTCCAAGACCGTAGCCAAGGTCTTACAATCCGGGTTTTTCTGGCCCTCGATGTTTAAAAATTCCAAAGACTTTGTTATGGCTTGTGATGCTTGTCAACGAATGGGTCAAATATCCAAGAGACATGAAATGCCTCAAAACGGCATATTAGAAGTCGAGATATTCGATGTCTGGGGTATTGACTATCAGGGACCGTTCCCTTCTTCAAATGGAAATCGTTACATTTTAGTCGCTGTCGACTATGATTCAAAGTGGGTAGAAGCAATTGCCACCACCAACAATGATGCTAGAGCTGTGATACGACTATTTAAAGAGATCATCTTTCCGCGTTAGTGTGTACCCAGAGCCGTGATAAGTGATCGAGGAACTCATTTCGGAGAAAAGCAGTTAGACACTCTGCTTGCCAAAAATGGTGTGTATCACAGACAAGGTTTAGCCTACCACCCCCAGACCAGCGGTCAAGTAGAAGTTTCGAAAAGAGAGCTAAATACAATTCTTCAAAAAGTAGTCTCGAAATCTACAACCGATTGGAGTACTAAGCTCGATGACACCTTATGGGCTTATCGCACAGCTTTCAAAACCCCGATTGGAACATCCCCCTATCGGTTGGTTTATGGAAAGGCCTGTCATCTCCCCGTTGAGTTAGAGTACAAAGCTCACTGGGCTATCAAATAACTCAACTTAGACACTAAGCTTAGCGCTGATAGACGACTTTTGCAACTGAATGAGCTAGAAGAGTTTCGTTTGCAAGCTTACGAGAATTCTAGGATTTATAAAGAGAAAACGAAGCGTTGGCACGACAAGAGGATAATCAGAAAAGAATTCAATGTCGGTGACCAAGTACTTCTCTTCAACTCCCGTTTGAAAATTTTTCCGGGAAAACTTCGATCAAGATGGTCTGGACCATTCACTGTCACATATGTAAGCAAATACGGTTATGTGGAAATAATGACTAGTAATGGTGAAAAATTCAAGGTCAATGGACACCGATTGAAACTCTACTATAGCAATTCCATTATCGGATGCTTAGATATTATCTATATAGAGCGTCAATCCCCAACCAGATGATTTCATAGAAAAATTCGTCGAGCGGGACGTTAAACCAGCGCTTCTCGGGAGGCAACCCGTGTTTCCTTTCTTTTTGCATTTTATTTTTGCTTTCCCTTTTTCGTTGTTTTGTTAGATTTACTTTGCAGATGAAAGAATTTTTGAAGAATCTATGAAGATCTTCCTTGTCAAGTCCAAAAGACTAGCTTGGGGGAGTCCGCGCTGACTAGTAAGCTTCACTCTTCTTTCATCTTTTTCCCTTTTTACCCTTCTTCCCATTGAGCATCTCGTTGCATATTTAGTCTTTGTACTCACATTGAGGACAATGTGATGTTTAGCTTTGGGGGAGGGATTGCATTTTCCCATTTTGCATTTTAGTTGTTTATATTTTTCAAATTTTTGAATAAGAGAAAAATTTAAAATTTTGAACATAATTGAATGCTTTTCATGCTTTGCTTGCTTGTTTACTATGCTGTCATGTTACATTTCCCAAACTTAGAGCTTTCAAAAGATAATGATTCAATATTCATTGAATTGTGCATACATGGGGAAGTCTTGTACACAGTAGGCATGGAATGAATCTATAGATGAGTACGCTTGATCTTGACATTTGGCAAGTTACATATATTGTAAGGTAGAACCTTTTAGCTGGTACATCTATACCCAGTCTCATCTAGGTGTGTGTAGTTCTCCTTGTGATGTGTGTCATGTCAAAACGCATAAGTATGGTTCTCATTTCATTCCTATAAGCATTGCATTCATGATTCACTAAGATTTGAAGCCTTTTTCACTTTGAATTACCTCTCAAAATTAGCCCCTTCATACAATTGCTTCACAAAATAATAGCTACACATAAAAACTGCATACCTTGTTGAGTTAGCAGCTAGACTATGGTGTATGGGTGCTCTTTTGAGAAGATTTTGTTCCTTGATGACAAAGTGAATATGGGAGAACCAAAATGTTCAAGAAGTGATGTTATGTTCAGAAAAAAAAAGAGAAAGAAAAAAAAATGAAATAGAAAAATGAAAAAATTGAAAAAGAAAAAAATCGAAAAAAAAGAAAAAAAAAGAAATAAAAGAAGAAATTGTGAGTATCTCCTCAAAATGTCAATTCAATGTTTAGAAGGAGTTCACTCTTGTGTTTCGTGTGTAATAAGCCAATCCGTTCCTTCTGGCTTCGTTATTCGTCTTTTGGGAATTAATCGAAAGTTTGGATTGAGTATTCATTTATCATTGGTCAGTTGCTAGCTCATTATAACCTTCACATGACCATAACTGTTTATCCACCTTTCACCCATTTCCCAAAGCCTTCTTCACATTTTTTTTCCGGCTTCTTTTCTATGTGCATTGTGATCGTTGACTTGTGTTTTGAATTGTTTACCATATTAGACTGCGGACACATTTTCATGAGTTGTAGATAGGTGAGTGTCTCAAAAACATTTACATATAAAGAAATCACCTTTTACATACAATGAGTGTTTGAGTGTGCCGTGAGAGTCCATTTGTCAAAAGATCATGCAAGAGACGAAAATCTATAGTGAAATTCTTTATGCTACGCCGTTATGTAAATCTCAGCCATGTTTATGTATCATTCTTGCCCACGTTGTTTTTGGGCTATGATTCATTATGTTTTCAAAGTTATACGTTGAGATTTGTTTCTTGATGGTGTAGTAGCCAATGCTTGCAACCGTTGTCCTGGTATTGTTTGTTATGTTTGCTTGAGGACAAGCAAGGGTTTAGCTTGGGGGAGTTTGATAAGTGAATATTTGCATGATTTTAACCCCCAATTTAGCTCGGTTTTGTATGTCATTTGCGCTTTGTTAAGCCAATTTATGAGCTAATATCGTCTTCTAGGCGAATTTCTATGTTCTAACCTGTTTTGTAGGGAAGTGACGTTTCTACGCCCTTTTCTCTATATTCTCGAGCATTTGCCTAGAACCCGACGATCTGAAGAAGCAAGCTTGACCAAGTCAAAGGCATTTCAAGAAGGTTCACTGATTCAAAAGAAAGAAGAAGCAAAGACGATTTCGCAGTTGTCAGAAGATCGATCTGTTAGGCGAAGAAATCATCATTTTACATCAAACCCTATCAACAAACCCGACTCAAAAGGTCAAGGGGGTTAATGAAAGTCAAGTCATATGCAAGGGGAGATGAAACGAAAGTCAATGGACCAAGATCACTACATACTCGATCGGGTAAGTAGTGTACCCGATCGGGTATCCTTGCTGTTCCGAGCTTTTGCTTCGACTTCCTTTATTTTGTCCTATATGTTTAATGCATGACCCCTTCCCCACGAAACCTACTGCTATATAAGAATGCCTCAGCCACCACATATCAACACACTTCTCTCTTTACAAAAAACCCTAGATTAGGAGGAGAGAAACCTAGCCTCTCTTCTCTCGTCTAGATCATTTTCTTCTTCCTTTTTGTCCTTAGTTTCTTAGTTTATTTTTGATTTCTCTACATCAAATCCTTAGCCTAGATCAATAAAAATTCCATCTTTGTAATCTACTTTATGTGGTTAAAGTATTGTAATTCGTGGATCGACTATTCTATGCAAGGAATTTCTATTATGGTTGTTTATATTTCATCATTGTCGTTGTTGATCGTCATCTAGGTATTCCTATTTTATCTTTTGTTTAAAGTCTTTATGTTTCTTATTTGATTGCTTTTTTCTTTACATGTTATTTTAGATTCAATTTCAATATCGTTGTAATCATTTTATTTCCCTAGATCGTCAATTTAGCGCGGTTATTATTGCTAATTAAAGAGTCTTAAAATATTATCAAAACCAAATAAACATGTCTATCCTAGTTTTTATTATTAACATCATCTTAGATCTAAACATCACCATGAGTGAGTACTCGTTTTTCTAGGGTGTAGGGTAGCCATGTAGGTTGATTAAAAGATGATAATTGGATAAATGAAATTGTGCTTTTAAAACATCGTGTCTATGCATGTTTGGACTATAACGATAGTTAACGATTCCTGATCAAAATCATTGACTAAAATGGAATTCTTTTCCAAAGTAGAAATACGTGAATTGAATAGACAAAGCATGACATGGTAGATTAGACCTAGTATGTTGCCTAAAAGCTTGCTAGACCATCTGATCTATGATTGTAATGAACACATCATTCTTACGAACTCACAATGAATTATTTGCATGCTCTAAATCCAATTTCATCAATATGTTAATCTACATGTGTGAACCTACTTCCCTAGATTCTTTTTATCATTGTTAATTCATCACCTGCTTTATTGTTTTCGTTTTGATTTGCTTTTATTTTGTTTTAATTTATGCTTTTTATTAGTTTAGAAATCAAAACCCCAAAACCCAAATACTCATTAGATAAAACCCAATTGCAAGACATTTCACATTCTATAGGAAACACCATCTCCCTGAGGATCGACCCCTACTTCCCTAATTACATTAATTTGTTATTAGCCTAGTCTGGGTAATTATCTTTGACCAGGGCTTGCGACATGCCCGATCAGCTATACCCTCCTTCTCTTTTGCCTTTTATAAAAACAAATCAAACATTAACTTCAAATTGTAAATACTAACATTATACTAACAAAGTAAATTATCAAATTGAAATACTTAAAAATTCAACTTATTTACCATCTTAGCAGCATGTTTTACAGCTTTGATTGACCTGTAGTGATGTGTAGTAGGGCCATCTTCGCCGCCTTTCTTGTTGATGGAAGCTTGTTTTGATCTCTTGAGAAACGCCTTATTCTTCCGCTTCTCGATTAATGCCTTGAAAACATTAGGATGCATCCAACCCGGGCCACTTGGATTCTTACTTTTTATCATCTGCCCGACATCATACATGGCGTCTTTTAAACGCTTTCTACATGCCTCATTGTATTGCTTCCTACACTCATCCTCATACTTAGGATCCCAATTGCGCAATGTCTACACATAAAAACAACAACACTTATAAAATAATCTTATCATATATATATATATACACACACAATTAACAAAGTAAAAGTTAATATAAATACCCGAAAATTATCAAACCACGCATCCCTTTTACTTTGTGGAGTCTCTTTCCAGTTCAAGTAAGGGACATCGTAGTTGTTTTTGAAAGACCGGCTAACTCTTCGGACCACTTGGCTATCGTCAAACCTAAATCAATCTTTATATTAGAAAATGATATGCAACATGTTTTAAGTTAAATTTATTAAAACAGAGATTATAAACAAGAAATTGTACCATAATATTCCCGGCTCTATATCAATTAGTAACTCTTTTGTTGCCGTAGGGATTGGACTTTGGCTTGTCATCTCCCCCTCATTGTTGTTCTCTTCGTCGCTCATCTCCCCCTCTTCTATCACCGGGCCCCTAAATACTATTCCTTGTTCTCGTCCTCGTCCTCGTCCCCGTCCTTGTCCTCGTCCTCGTCCCCGTCCACGTTCTCCTGACATCTTAAACAAAACTAAATATACACAAGTTAATGTTATCAATAAACTTTCTAAAAGATTGTTGTCAAATAACCAAACACTTTGATAATTGATGATACTTAATACATAACTAATTAAATTGTACTTATTACATAACATATATATAATGCAATAATCATATATACAATATACTTATTATTACACAACTAGTCTCTTACTCATCTTCATCTTCATCTTCTTCGTCCTCCTCCTCCTTCTTCTCCTCCTCATCTTCATCTGCATCATTTATAAAATCAACTTTATAAGTCATTATTTCCTCTTCCAAATCTATGAACCTCCACCACCTCATCTTCTTCCTCATCATCTCCTTCACTAAAACCTTGTAAGAGTTCATCTTCAACAATCAAAGATAAATTAAGAGGTGTCGTCATTTCTTCTTGAAATACGGTTGTGTCAACCGGAGCATCTAATTGTGATCTCGCTTTACTTTTAAACACCGCCCACCAATTATCTCTATATTTCTTTGTGCTTGGATAAGAAGTGTAATAAACTTGATTAACTTGATGTGCAAGCACAAAGGGGTCGTATTTTAAATACTTTCTCTTATGATTTACTTCAACAAGTTTATACGTGTCATGTACAATTGTGCCGATTGAAGAATTATCCATCCAACAACATTTAAACAAGATTGCATTATAAGCCATTTGTTCACCACAATACCTCAACTCAATAATCTCTTCTAGGGTACCATAATAGTCATCTCCACCAACACCGTTAACACAAACACCATAATTCATACTTGCTTTATTTTCCCATATTTCATTGTGTGAAAATTAAAGCCATTTATCGAATATTTCTGCCAAGTTTGTACTTCTTTACAAGGACCCCTTGACATGGTCACCAACAAATCATCTTTGATATCTTCTTGAAGTACCTAGTTTAAAATTAGTCTAATTAAGTACCCATATATATTGACATAAGGTTAGTTTGTATATATTTGTTTAATGTTTGTAAATGAAACTTACATGTTCTTTAAACCAATTTGGGTATAACTTCTCGTATGAAGTCCAACCCTCATCTACATCAATATTTGGATGTTGCTCACGGATGAATGGTTCGAATAACCTAACATTTAACAATTTTTACTATTATATGAATGTTATTACACTTTAATTATTTTCTTGCCAAACTGTAAATAACTCACATACCTCTCATATTTTTCTAATCGTTCACAATTCGATAAGGCGTAAAGATGATCACGTTCAAATTCATCTCCATCCAAATATCTTATTTTTCCTTTTGTGATTGTATGGCCTCCATGTTTTTGGAAAAGCTTAGGTAAGGAAGACTCTGTTTCATCTTTTGTTCCAAAATCTAAATCTTTAGCCTTTGTGTCGATATGCTCTTCAAAATATTGCGAACAAAAATTTGATATTTCTTCCACTAAGAAAGCGTTGCAGATAGACCCTTCGACTCTTGCGTTATTACCAACTTTTTGTTTTAAGTGATTTAAAAACCTACATTTCCTATTAATGTTAGTAGAATATTCAAAATATTTTATATTTAATTTTTTATTTCATTTGAATAAGTACGTATGTAATTTACCTCTCAAAAGGATACATCCACCTGTATTGCACTGGCCCTCCAACTCTTGCTTCATAAGGCAAATGTATAGGTAAGTGTTCCATTGAGTTGAAAAATGATGGCGGAAATAATTTCTCCAACTTGCAGAGGATTTCGGCAATGTTGCTCTCTAGATTTTCAATGTTTTCAAGTTTGAGGGCCGGGGCACACAAATCACGAAAGAATAAACTTATTTCAGTTATTGCACTCCACACATCTTTCGGCAATAAGTGTTTCAAAGCCACAGGTAGTAATCTTTCCGTGAAAACGTGACAATCATGACTCTTCAACCCATGAAGGATATGATCATGTCGATCAACACACGTACTCAAGTCGGATGCATATCCATTCGGAAATCTCAAGTTACAAATCCACTCACATAACACTTTTTTAAAGCCTTATCAAGTGCAAATGGTGCTTTTGGCTTAATTCCATTTTCCTTAATGTGTAAGTGTGGTCTTTTGCATAATAGTTTCACGTCTTCCCTTGATTTTTCATTGTCGCAAGTTTTATTCTTATTATTCATGACCGTATGAATCAATTGCTCAAAGAAGTTCTTTTCAATATGCATAACATCCAAATTGTGTCGTATTAACAAATGCTTCCAATACGGCAAATCCCAGAATATACTTCTCTTAAACCATCTTAATTTATTGTCTTTAAACTTGTTCAATTCACTCTTTGTGCACTCAATACTAGTAGGATAATCACGAATCTTCTCCCAAATTTCAAATCCGTCAAGGAATAGAGGAGGGGTGTCATTTTTTTTGTAACATATTCTTGAGAAATGAGGTTTTGTTATACCGGAATCCGTGGTTAGGCGATAAGAATTGTCGGTGACAATCAAACCAAGACACCTTATGACCCTTAGGAAGATAAACTGCCTTTGATTCTCCCATACAATAAGGACACGCAAGAAAGCCGGTTGTGGCCCAACCGGAAAGCATGCCGTAAGCTGGAAAGTCATTGATTGTCCATAAAAGAGCGGCTTTGAGTTGAATTTTTTTTTTCTTGGACACATCGAAAGCGGGTACACCAACCTCCCAGAAATCTTTCAACTCTTCGATAAGAGGTTGTAAGAAGACATCTATGTGACATTTAGGATTATCCGGCCCCGGAACAATCAATGAAAGAAACATAAATGGTTTCTTCATTCACAACCATGGTGGTAGATTGTAAGGAGTGAGAATTACCGGCCAACATGAATATTTTTTTCCAAATTGGCCGTATGGTGTAAAACCATCTGTGCACAACCCAAGTCTAACATTTCGAGGCTCACTAGCAAATTCCGGGAACATTTTGTCCAAATGCTTCCAAGCCTCACTATCGCTTGGGTGGGCAAATATCCCTAGTGCACGAGGTTTTTCTTCATGCCATCTCATTGCCTCCGCAATATTTCTAGTAGCATAAAGCCGTTGTAATCTTGGACCTATAGGAAGGTAGAATAAGACTTTTTGAGGTAATTTTTTCCCACTTGATGGTGTTGGCTTGTACCTATCTTTGCCATTCTTCTTACATTTATAAAGTGACGCATCTTCTTTCCAAAAGAGCATACACCCATCTTTACAACAATGAATCTTTTGATAGGGTAGTTGAAGAGCTTTGAGCAATTTTTTGGTGTTATAATAGGTGCGGGTCATCACATTTCCCCGAGGTATAACATCCTCAATAAAGGAAGCAATCTTATCTACACATTTGTGCGATAACTTGTGCTCACATTTTATGTTAACAACCCTTGCAGCTGCTTGAAACACCGACACATCGCTCGCCTCATATAAAGGTCTCTCTGCCGCATCTAACATATCAAAAAAACTCTTCAATTGAGGGTGTGGAGTTTCTTCCTCACCGATAGGGGGTTCCTCCATATGTTCTAAAGTCGTGTCACCTAAGGCATCTATTACCATCTCTCGATATGGTCCTCTTATGGATGATTGAGTAGTGTTTGGTACATTGTTTGGTATTTTAAATGAGAAAGGATCACCATGACACACCCAATCATAATAATTTCCCGTAAAACCTTTACTAATAAGGTGTTCTTGTACCACAAATTCACTCAAGTATTTCAAATTTTTGCACTTTACACATGGACATCTAATTAGTTGTGAATTCCTAAATTCATCTCGAGTTTTAACATATTCAAGAAAACTATTCACCCCACATACAAACTCATACTTAACCATCTTCCTAACATCCACTCTTTCATACATCCATTCTCGTTCAACCCTCTTCATTATAAATCTATATAAATACATAAATACAACATAATTAGGCAATCTAACAACTATTTGAGATGGCCGTTGGGCGAGAAGGGCGAGAAGGGCTTCACAGTCGACCTTCTTACTAATTAGGCAATCTAACTACTAATTTTAACTACCAATTTTAACCAACTAATCAAATTATACTACCAATGTGACACCCTCAAATTTGCGGAAAGAAAAAAAATAATTTAAATACATAACGAAGTATCTGAAACGGGAGACATATCTCCCGTATAAATACAGAAATAAAAGAGTGTATAATAATATACAATCCTAAGAACCGAATATAGGTCCAAGGTAAATACTTCGCTCGTTAGCTCGTCAATGTACCCCAAATATGCATTCACCACCTGTTCGACCGCATTAAATATAAACACGGAAGCCACAGTCAGTGGGGAGTAACTCCGAGTTCTCCCAGCCACGAAATGTCGAGTTTAATGAAACATGAATAACATAAAAGCAATGTATATGGAAAATACAAAACCTTAACATATATGATATGCTTTTCATGTTATGAAACAATTAACTAACATATAACCTATCATGCGAAAGCTATCATGTGAATCCGATAATAAACTATAACAAGAGGTAGGGAAGCTGGTATGCTAGCTCAGAGGTTACCCTGTAACGTGGCCATGATACACTCAAACCCTAATCAACACGTAATCATGTGAATCAGTTAACAATCGGTAATCCAAACTCTATCAATCCTAGCCGGCTTGCATCTCACCTTCTAGAACTCATAGAATCATACCAACATGAAAGACCAATCCTTCTACAAACAGGCATAAGTTCTTAGCACAGTCAATAGTCGACTTCTGTAACTCGAGGCTATACCACAAGGTAGGAAAACATCCTAGTCCTAGACTGATCAGACCTAGAGACAACAGCTAACCCATTCCCTGTCCCATGACCAAAAGTACATGAGAATCTCTACTAGGCGACCCCCTAAGCAGAGTTGGCTAGTACTTAAGCTGGCTCCCTTCCCAAAGCGGAACTCTTAGGATGCCATGCCCCCGACTTGGTATCAAAAGGCCCAGGCCAGGGACACAAAAGCTATCAAGCAGTGAACTCCATATGCTCGTTAAAGATAGTACGGGCCTATCAATGTCATGGTCCAAGATACGCATTTAGAATTAGAATGGTCAAGACGCCATATACTCATAATTCTCTATGGGTACTTAGTCAACACGACACCAACCATATAATTAAACAGTCACGGGAAAAACTTCCTATCATGTGACTAATTGCATATAAATCATAATCAAATAACATATCGCCTCATATCTACTAAGGCTAATTCATTAATTAAATACAACCTTACTTGAAGACAAATCCCCTACCCGAGTCCCGCGACGGGTCATCAGTCAAATCGGGGCTGACTAGATCTTAGTTTGACCAAACCCGTTGGATCAAACCGGCTAGAAACAGAGTCTTTATCACATAGACATAAAATCAACCTATTCATTACATGTTATTTTAATAAAACTTCTAACATGTGAATTATTAAATCTTACGTAAAACCCCGCTTGACTTAAAGGATATCAAAATAAACTACGATCTCGTCTTATAATTTCTAACATGTGAGAAATAATAATTTTATGAAAACCTTTTTAATTAAATATTTTACCTATTAATATTTCCCACTTGCTAAATATTACAAAACACGATAAAAATGACGATAACTCAAAAACCGTCACAAGTCCCAAAGTGGGACCCACGGGCTGAGTTGGGCCGGACCCCACATGGGCCTGGACTGGGCCCACGGACCTATTTGGGCTGATTTGGCTGTTTTTCCAACTTTTACCAAAAACCTTTCTTAAAAATTCCCGCATGCTTTAACATAATTACTACCCGTCAAAACAACAACATAACAATCAAACATCGACACAACCCAAAGACCAAAACCCGGACCCACCATGGACCAACCCAGACCGGTCTGGACTGGCCTGGACCGGCTGGTTTGGTCCGGTTCACAGCCCCCCTTTTCCGGCCACCACCAAAACAACAACCCCAATTCCAAATTAATTCTAACATGTTTTTAATTAACAACATCCATTCTTAACATCCAATTCAACCATCATTCATACAAAAATCATTATTATGAACAATCATCAAAATTCATCAAGAACACTAAACAACATAAAAATTCCATACAACATAGAAATCATACCACTTATCATATTACTACTAAAAATCCATAAATCATAATAACATGAACCAAAAACAAAGATGAACCAAAAACTAAAGAAACCAAAAGCTAAAGGCTATGTGACATTATTTCGTCGAGTAAATCGGAATTGTTACCTTAGCTAGCAAAA
>JAIUZE010068432.1:0-10534 GCA_022085475.1 Heliosperma pusillum | reverse complement strand
TACAATATAACTCACACAGATTTCCGTTAAAGAATTGTAAGCTTATAATGATGTACTATTATCCAATAACGTATTTCACTCAAGCGATTGATAATAATTGATGCACGACTCTTTTAAAAACAAACTCTAAAAATAATAAATATTTGCTCAAAGGTTTGCTTTAAAACGATTTTGGAAAATCAACACTAGTAAAATAAATAACCGTGTGTATGTAGTGTATTTTTTGTGTATGTCGTGTGTTTTACAATTGATATGTGAATGAGTATTTATAGTAAAAGAATTATAGTAGATCTAAAACCCTAGTATAATATTTAATAAAGATACTTATCTTTCCATAAAATAATATTTGCTTATCTTTTAGAAATATCTTTATCTCAAAATATTATTTGGTTTATCTTATAGAAATATATTTATCTTGATATCTCAAAATATTGTTGTAAAGATATAGTAGAATCCTAGATTAGGTAAACTAAGGAAACAAACCTAAGGAGGCCGGATTCACCTAGCTCACGAAACCCTAGGAGGCACGCAACCCTAGGAGGCACAATACTAGGTTTCCACGAAACCCTAGATGGCTCAAACCCTAGGTGGGCTAATTTGGTTAACAACAAATTGAGATAGAATATATTAGAAACCCTAGGTAGCATGACAACCCATAAGTTGTATTACTAACCAATAGAATCTCATAAATATATTCCCTATTAAAATAATTGATAAATATTAAAATAAAACTCTTTCACTTTTGAAAACATTTCAAAACATTTTATTTCCAAAATCATGCATCAATATTTTATCATCCAAAATCATAGACTAAAGCTATAACTTTTGAACGTAAAATCTCTCGAATGAAATAGTTACCGAATGACGACCTATACTATCTAACCTTCACAAAGATCTTCAGTATACGGATCATCTCTTCATCTTGATCACAAAGACCCTCCATCTCGAGTCTTGTGTATATTTATGTAGATCTTGTTTGAAGCGATTTTCCTTAAAGTTATGCCTGGTTAGCTATAACTTCCAAGTTCACTTCCAAATTTATTCCTGAAGTTGGTATAACTTTGTCTCACAGACTTTATCAAAGTTATGTCTAACTTTGATCTTTCTTCTCATAATTGTTGCTAGCTATAATAAGACTAAAGCACACAATTACACGCATATGATATATCGAGTAAAACATATTATTACGTAAACACATGTCATTATCAAAACTATCAAATTGGTCCAACAAGGGAGATGAGAGAAATATTATGGCAAAAGGAATAAGGGCAAAATCGGAAGGAAATTAGAAAAAAATTGAAATTTGCCGGAAAATTAGTCTAATTATGACTTCTGTTAGGTCGTGGTAGCAAATTTTGATCGGAAGTCTCTTATAAGGAAGTAATTTTGAAATTTTGTTTTAAAAGGGAGTAAGTTTGAAAAAGTTGTATATAAAAGGGAGTAATTTTGAATTTTTTCCTAACAAAAAAGATGGTTTCATACCTCAAAGCCATGACTCCATGAGTTATGAGTTTCTCATATCCAAGGAGGAGGGGTAGGTATGAGATTGATATCCATGAAACACAAAAAGTGTTAAAATTATATATTTATTGATATCTGTGTTATCATAAAATTATAAAATTACAAATTATTATTAAAATACGGTATTTTACGTATTTTACCTTTACCCGTGTTTCAAGTCCATATCACCTAGAATTGAAACAAACACAAGGTATGTATGAAGAATAAAGTTTCAACCCTATACCACCTTGGTATGATTCTCAATTCCAAATTCAAACTCATATGCGAAAGAAAAACCACTAACAGTGTAATTTGCGCATCTTATATAGGCCAACTAGTCTTGGCAAATCGGGCTCGGGCCTAGCAGGCGGTACATACCCAGCCCAGTTCCGGTCCGACACGGCACGACCCGGAGGTGAAAACCAGGCCGGCCCGAGCACGACCTGATCGTGCCTAAGGCGGGCCGCGACACAAGAAAAAATAAAAGGCGGGCTTTTAGCCCGGCCCGGCACGAACCCAAAAAGTCCGGCCCGACTAGGCACGAAAAAATGACACAAGCACGACCCGGCCCGATTTGCCACTTTTGTGTGTAATTTTTTTTTTTCATTTTTGATACACTATAAATACCATTTCATTAACAATTCAATCATTTCTCTCTTATCTTACAATCTTCTACTTATAAATTATAATTAGTCAATTATTAAATATATAAAACTTATTATATAAAAAAAAAAGTACTCCCTCCTAGTCGGTCATTTCTTCCCTCTTTCCTTATTGGGTTAGTCGGATTTTCTTCCCTCTTTCCCTTTTTAGATGTGGGGTTGTGTGTTTTGTGTGGTCTAAATTCATTTGTATGTGGGGTAATGTGTTTTGTGTGGTCCAAATTTATTTCCTTAATTTTTGTGTAAAAGGGAAAGGGAAAGAAATGAGTGACTAGGAGGGAGTATCAATTATTAGCTACTTACGTGTCTTTTGTTGATTGGGTATTCAAGAAAACGGCGAAGGGTTTGCGGTTTATTTACAATCTTCAAATTTTATTTTTATAATCATTTATTAATACCTAAAGGCGAAAAAATAAAGCACGCAAAAACTGGCCAACCGGGCCAAGCACGAATCGGCCTGAAGCCTAGGTACGGTACAACACGAGTTTTGGTCGGGCCAGGTGTGGGCCGCAACAAGTTTTACGTTTTCGAGCCAAGCACGACACGACCCGAAGGCACACAAAATCATGCATGGGCGGGATCAACTTCCCGGCTAGGCACGGCGGGCCGGCCCAAAACACGGCCCATTCCCAGCACTACTCAAAGGCCAACTATCAAAATCCTGAAGAGACAATCTTCGTTTGCAAAGGCAAAAGCAACCCATAGGCTATAATGCCAAAAGTTGGTGATATGCAAGGCATACACAATAGTGATACCACCCACCATTTCGTAAATCATAATGGTCATTTAGTCAGCGTATTGCATTTCTGTAGAATGCTTAAAAGTTATAAAAACAATATAAAAAACTTGTAAAAAACATAGACTAATCACAATGCTCAAATTATTAATTTTATTTATAGAGTTTGAACTACGTTTTTCTAAGGTAAATTAATTCTACACGTGAATTTTATCATGTGTCATTTAGATACGATATTTTTATAATGTACCTGCATCGTGCTATCACCCCAACATTACTATTTATTGTTAGGTCTTGTTTCAGACGAATTATTTTGGTATGAAGCAATAAGATGAGATTTTGTAACCACTTTACACTTAAATATAACCACTATTGAAAACAAGTTGATATAAGCTGCGGTTACATTTTATCAAAAAATGGCAACATAATCCCGTCTTATCATTTCCGTCTGAAATAAGAATATTACTTATATTTTTGTGCATTTGTTCTGGTTTCCATTGAAATAAAAGAATATACAAAGTTGTTATATATCCTGACTAGGACTCCACTTAATAATTAATTAATTTATTTGTTATAATAGTATAAGAAATGAACACCTAGATAGTAACCCACTAATCAATTCTTGTTAAAAAAAAAATGGGAGCAGTGAATTATTTGGATACAATTTTGGTACCTTTGAGTCTATTTCTTACAGTAGGATACCATGTATTTTTATGGCACAACTTTAAGAACAACCCTTCAATTATCATTTTTGGAATCAACACTCTTAAGAGGAGACAATGGCTTCAAGGTATCAAACAGGTTATTATATTCTTCCCTTTTTTTTAACCATTTCATTGATTATATATACGCTTTTCAAAATATGTGAGGAAAATTTCAAAGAACGTATACAATCAAACGGAATAGAGAAAGTCGCTTCTTACTTCTTAGTTCTTACCTATGAATTTGCATCGAGTGTCAAAAATGAAATTAGAAGAGTGAACTTGCATGTCTTATATTTTTTTTATCGTAAGACGGGTCAGGTATCATCCCACATGTGCATATATGGCAAATTTGTTGCTACTTTTAATACATTCTGCTTTTGTTTTATTCTAACTAGTTGCCACGTCTAAGGCTTAAGACAAATAGTGTCGTTTTAAAGAGAATTTGTGTTTTCCAATTAGGCAAGATAATCTTATGATAGTACATTCGAGGTTGTAAATGGTAAATTTTCACCCATTGTTATGACCATGAGTCCATGACGCTAAAGTTTAAAATCGGATTTGAAAAAAGAATTCATGAATAAAATTGGATTTTGTCACTGTAATATTATCGTAAAACTAATTCATACTGTATTTGAATAGAAAGGATAGTTAGCTTTTAAATTAGTGAACTAATGGTCTCGATTCATGTTAACATGAGACCGTCCTACAAGAAATTGATTGATTTTATTTTTCATAATCCAATTGATTAAACAGGGTGATGATAAAAAGGAGATGTTAGCAGTACAAAGCCTAAGGAACGCTCTAATGGAAGCCATATTAACAGCAACAATAACAATGCTTATAACAATGGCATTAGCAGCCTTAGCCAACAATGCATACAAGGGAAGCAACCTTATGGCCGAGACCCTGTTTTTCGGATCACAATCCGGTCGCATCATCGTCCTTAAATTCGGGTCGGTCTTGATTTTCCTACTCACTAGCTTCTTGTGTAGCTCAATAGCAATTGGATACTTGGTGGACTCTACTTACTTAATCAACGCGACGGGTGAGTTAATAGGTCGGACTTATACGAGAATTGTGCTCGAAAGAGGGTTCATAATGGGAGTTGTAGGAAGTAGAATGCTGTGTATTAGTCTCACTTTGTTGTTGTGGTTGTTTGGTCCTGTGCCTGTGGTTGTTTCTTCAGTTGTTATGTTATGGGTTTTATATGGGCTTGATTATGCTAATAAAGCCCATTATATATCCAAGTAACAAAATGTACAAGATTGAGAGTTATCTACTCCCTCTCGTTCAACAAATTCTTTTCATTTTATTAAAATATTTTTCATAAAATAAAGGCGATATGTTGAATGAGATGTAGTAGTACGTTATAAAAGGAGATGTTTGAATAATACATATATAATTTGTTAGTGATGCTCTTCTTAATTAGGGGTGCATGATTGTTAGTTTGTTACTACAAAATTGTCAGATTTAAGCTATCCATTTTGAAGTGTGAAACTTATTTTTATGATTAACATCAAGAAACTATCTCAACTAAATGCTTATGTAACACCATGTCTCTCCCAGAAACTTTCGGCTAGGCCTTACGAGGGGGAAGGAGGGTTACTTACTTACTTGCCGATAGTCTTTTAAGGTAGAAAATCACTAGTGATATACTGATATAAAATAAAAGGCTTACCTTTTTAGGACAAATTCTATACTAAGAAGTCTTATCTAAAACATTTAATGAACGGTGTATTTAAGAGATTATATCATGTACAGTATTTAAGATATTACTATATACAGTTTTATTAGGAGTTATTAGGAAATTATGGTACATAATTCCAACTAAATTGTGTTAATTAGTGGCTCTTGGTATGCCATAGGTTATTCATGTCTCATTGGTTTGTGAGACATTGGGGGCTGCCGGGGTTTGAACTCGTGACATTCGGTCACACTGGCTCTGATACCATGATAGATGAACCATCTCAACCAAAACCTTAAGGTTATGGTTGAAGCCCATATATTGTGGTTATGTTCTATTAATCAAAGCAATTCCATCATAGAAGAGGGTATTTATACAATGAGACATGAATAACCTATGACATACTAAGAGCCACTAATTAACACAATTTATTGCATCTAATTAGTATGAATTATGTATCATAATTGCGTAATAACTCCTAATAAAACTGTATATAATATACAATCATATATTTTTTCTTGGTACAATATCACATAGAATCATCAATAAGAGTTATTAAAACAATGAGTAAGGCAATTAACCCAACATTGTCAGCTTTACAAGTTGTTATTCTCTTATGCACTCTTGCTCAAATGTTGTATACAAAAGCAGACATAAAAAGTGAAGGCTTACATCTTCAAATGATTCATATTGATAATCCAAATTCACCAATGTACCAACCTGAGCTCAGTAATTTAGATAGACTCAATCGATTGATAACCATGTCCGACTCTAGAATGCATTACCTTACTACAAAAACTTCACTTAATCGAAACGTGTCCGAATTCCATGAACAAGACGTTACGGCTTCTCAAATACAACTTCAATTGTTCACCTACTATGTACATGTTTCAATTGGACAATTTCAAGATGCTGGTCACCCGTACCACGATAATTTTCTTGCTCTCGACACTGGAAGCGATGTCATTTGGACGCAATGTGAAGGTTGTAGACGTTGTTTTGAACAACAAGTCCCTTTTTTCCCAAAAAGTAGATCTCAAACTTATCATCCTTTAACGCGTTATGATTGTCCTGCCGGCAGTTGGAAGGGAGACCGTTGTGAAGCTGACATTTCATACGGTGATAGAACGAGGATGAAGGGGATTTGGGCCAAGGAAACGTTCACTTTTACGTCTCCTGGTTTGAGTGATAAATCCTTTGAAGACTTTGATTTTGTTTGTGCCAGGGATACATATAACTTCATTGCAGGTACGTCTGTCACGAATACATTTTATTTTGTATAAACGGAGCCATAGGACATTTTTGATACTAACCAGATTCGAACCTAGGTCATGAGAACCTCATTTAATGACTTTACCAACTAAGGTAGTTGACATCTGCTTTCTCATAGAATATGTCACTCTTCTTTTACCATGTCTTTTGTTTACCATTATAAAATGGACGCTATAACTTTTCTTTTGGCGGTTGCAGCGAATTATCATAACAATATCATCACAGGAGTGTTAGGGATGAGTAGAGGCCATAATTCACTGATTTCACAACTACGCAACGGAGATGGAGACCTTTTTACCTATTGTCTCCAAGACCATAATGACTACTACGGTAGTTACAACCAAATGTTCCTTAGGTTCGGAAATTATATGAATAGACCCACTATTATGTCCGTCACTCCATTACTCCCGGTCTTAGACAGTCAGTACTACTACGTGAGCCTAAAAGGTATTAGTGTCGATGGGACACGACTCAATATACCATCAAATTTGTTTGCACGAAGACGTGACAATTCTGGGGGAACTATGTTCGATACTGGGGCATCCTTGAGCTACATTGTCTCAGGTGCGTTTGATATTCTAAAAGATGCAATCGCAAATTATGTTCAACTCCATAACCATAATTTAAGGGTATATGAAAACCAAAATTTATACAATCTAGAGGCTTGTTGGGAGCCGCTTTCAGATTCAGCCAACGTATATTTTCCGGCCATTACCTTCCATTTTCAGAATAATGCGGATTTAGTCGTACAGCCTACGGAAATGATTCCAGCATTCCCATATCCAGGAGTCCCTCACCCTGGTATGTATTGTATGACTGCAAAGCGAGCTCCGGCGGACGATCTTAACGTAATTGGAACTTACCAACAAATTAATCAGCGAGTGATCATCGATGTTAGGAGATCAACACTCTCTTTTGTTGCGACTGATTGCTCTACCAGCACCTGGTGATAATCGACACTTGGAGAGCATAAGTATATGATGTATCTATCTTACTATAAACTCGACAATGATTAATGATAAGATACACAACTTGAGAAAAATATATGTTGCGTTTAACATGATTTTTACTGACTTGCCTTCGATGCAAAATATGATGTTCATACTGAATAATCAAAATCTTAAGCTAGAGTTACTCCTATAAATTTGCCACAAGGGCAAGAAACACGCAGCATGTTTAAAATGATATATGACTAATTTTGGGTGATTTAAATTCAAGAAAAGATGAACAACAAAGCTGATATTAACAGCAGTAAAACAGTGAACGAACAAAGGAAAATGAGTTGTTTTTGTGAGGGTTTTCGGATTTGTAATACGAGTATTAAGCACAAAATTAAGAAGCCGTAACAATGATATGAAAGACTTAGGCCATGTGCTTTCTGACTTTTTACAACTGAACTGAACTGAACTGAACTTAACTTAATAGAGCCGAACTAAACTGAACTGAACAGAATGGAGCTGAAGTGAACTGAACTGAAATAAGCTTATTGGAGCTAAACTGAGTTGAAAAAATAATAATAGTAAATATAATAACAACAACAACAATAATTATAATAATAATAATAATAATAATAATAATAATAATTATTATTATTATTATTATTATAATCATAATCATAATGGTATGATAATGATAAATATTATTAGTTGTTATCATTAATCTTAATAATAATATTATTAAATAATAATAATAGTAGTATTAATATTAATATGATTGATTTTGATAGTCATAACATTCATTATAATAACAATAATAATAATATTAGTAATAATAGTTTTTTTTTTTGGTACATATGAGGGGCTAAGCCCAAAGAAGAAATACTAGCTAGTTGTTAATAAAACGGGGAAGAGCTACTCCTAATATGTCTTCACGGAGTATAGGACGAAGATCTTCCGGAGGGTTACTAAGAACCGTTACAGTGGTAGGCATAGAAACCCCTTTGTTGGCTAACCAGTCTGCAGCGCGGTTTGCTTCCCGATACACATGGTCTAACTTAACTGTCCATTCTCTTGACTCGACGAGTTTTTTGCATCTTCGGACGATAGGCCTTAGGCCGTTGCTTATTAGTTGATCCTCTTGTATAAACTTAACACACACCGAGTTATCCATATGTACCCGAAGCTTGCGAATTCCGATTGACCGAGCGAATTCCAATCCAGCCAGTAATGCATTCATCTCGGCTCTCATCGAATTGCAAATACCACATGAGAAAGAATATGCACCTAGATAATTACCTGTGCTGTCCCTAAGGATTCCGCGACTTCCTGACGGCCCTGGATTTCCTTTGGATGCTCCATCGGTATTAAGTAGAACCCAACCATGAGAAGGGGGCGACCATCGGATAAAATGCTCTTCCCGTGATGATCCCGGTTCTGGTATGAATAATTCAAAAGGGTCCAGCGCCGCTTTAGTTGATTTAAACTGTGAATGGAGGAAAGCAATCGGATCGATAGGAATATCATCTGAGCGTCCAAATACCAAATTATTTCTCCAACGCCATAGCCACCAACAAATAATGGCAAACTTCATTGCCCAATCTGATAGCATATGGGGCGATTTATTGCTTGCGTTTTCAGTTATCCATTCCGAGAGAGATATGGTGAAAAACGAAGGATTTGCGGAACAGTCACTAAAGAACTCCCCATATTTCAGACGAATATGGGCAATGACGAAGGAGATGGTCTACTGTTTCATCTTCTTCCAGAAAGCGAGGGCATTTTGGATCGTCCGAAATTCCCCTCTTAACTCGGTTGTAGTTGGTCATAAGACGGTTGTGGGCACTTAACCATATAAACATTCGGATGCGTTGTTGCACCGGTAATTTCCAGATTAAATTCCAATCCGTAGAATCTTGTTCAATATGAAACTCATCAGCCTTTATAATTGCCATTGTTGATTTGATTGTGAATTTTCCATTTGAGGAGCTATTCCAGAATAGTTCATCTTCTAAGTCGGGCTCATTTGATAACGAAAATGCAGCAATTTTTAAAAGCTCCTCCCGCGGTAAATATGCAGAGAAATCGTCCCACTTCCATCCGGATTCATCATCCCACATATCATGAACTGTGGCTCCAAGGATGGATTCGGGAACAGTGATGATTGTGAAAGTCCATAGACCTTAATTAGACTCCTCTAATTAGTTGCTAAATTACTTGTTAATTTAGTATTTAATGATCTATGTAACATGCATGCAAATATAAAGACATTTATATAAAAGAAGAAATTTCCTCACATTGATATGGAAATAATATTGGCACAACAAGAACACCTTCTTGTTGTTCTTGAGCTAATAATATGGATGAAAAAGAAAACTCCAAACTAGAAGACCTCCTTCAAGTTGCACCAAGATGAACCCAAATAATCTACCCTTATTATTAATTAGATAATAAGATAGATATTATACTACTAATATTATGATTATATTACTACACTAGTAATACTTAGTAAATATTAGTATTTGAGAGTTTTTAGAGAGAAGATGAGTTTTGAGAGAAGTAAAGAAAACAAGCATAGAATGAACAAATAAAATGATCAACCATATTGCCCTTTTATAGGCAATATGGCCGGTCATGGTGAGCTCTACAAGGCTCTCATTTTTCTTATTTTAATCACATGCATTAGGATGGAGTGTTGTAGTATAAGTGATGATTATATTCAACTTGTTATGTCACTTTCAATTAGTAACTAAAGAGTGTAAACAAGAACAACAATCATCACCATTGTAACTACAATCTAACCGGCCACAATGGCCTAGTTTGGTCCATTTTGATTTTTGATATTTGTCTCACAAATACTTATTGATCATATGGTTAATTATCTTGTATAATTAAGTGTTAATTTGATCATATAACAATTATAAGACTCAATTAAATAAATACTATGTACTTAACATTTTAAGTAATATTTTACCATTATATCAATATATAATGGGTCCCACAATGCTTAGTTATTTTATTTTACAACTCCTTGTAAATAT
>JAIUZE010068428.1:0-23913 GCA_022085475.1 Heliosperma pusillum | reverse complement strand
GCCCAACTCAGCCCGTGGGTCCCACTTTGGGACTTGTGACGGTTTTTGAGTTATCGTCATTTTTATCGTGTTTTGTAATATTTAGCAAGTGGGAAATGTTAATAAGTAAAATATTTAATTAAAAAGGTTTTTTTCATAAATTATTATTTCTCACATGTTAGAAATTATAAGACGAGGTCGTAGTTTAATTGGTTATCACTTTAGTCAAGCGGGTTTTTGGGTATAATATGATAATTCACATGTTAGAAGTAGTAATAAAATAACATGTAATGAATATGTTGATTTTATGTCTAGGTGATAAAGACTCTGCTTCTAGCCGGTTTGATCCAACGGGTTTGGTCAAACTAAGATCTAGTCAGCCCCGATTTGACTGATGACCCGTCGCGGGACGCGGGTCGGGGAGTGTCTTCCAAGTTGAGGTTGGTATTTAATAATGAATTAGCCTTAGTAGATATGAGGCGATATGTTATTTGATGATGATTTATATGCAATTAGTCACATGTTAGGAAATGGTTTCCGTGACTGTTTAATTATATGGTTGGTGTCGTGTTGACTAAGTACCCATAGAGAATTATGAGTATATGGCGTCTTGAACATTCTAATTCTAAATGAGTATCTTGGACCATGACATCGATAGGCCGTACTATCTTTAACGAGTATATGTTCACCACTGATAGCGTTTGTGTCACTGGCCTGGGCCTTTTGATACCAAGCCGGGGGCATGGCATCCTAAGAGTTTCCACTTTGGGGAAGGGAGCCAGCTTAAGTACTAGCAATCTCTGCTTAGGGGGTCGCCTAGCAGAGTTTCTCATGTACGGTTATGTAATGAGACAGGGAATGGGTTAGCTGTTGTCGCTAGGTCTGATCAGTCTAGGGCTAGGATGTTTTCCTACCTTGTGGTATAGACTCGAGTTACAGATGACTATTGGCCGTACTAGGAACTTATGCCTGTTTGTAGAAGGATTGGTCTTTCATGTTTGTATGATTCTATGAGTTCTAGAAGGTGAGATGCAAGCCGGCTAGGATTGATAGAGTTTGGATTACCGATTGTTAACTGATTCACATGATTACGTGTTGAATAGGGTTTGAGTGTATCATGGCCACGTTACAGGGTAACCTCTGAGCTAGCATACCAGCTTCCCTACCTCTTGTTATATTTTATTATCGGTTTCACATGATAGCTTTCATATGATAGGTTATATGTTAGTTAATTGTTCCATAACATGAAAAGCATATCATATATGTTAAGTTTTGTATTTTCCATATACATTGCTTTTATGTTATTCATGTTTCATTAAACTCGACATTTCGTGGCTGGGAGAACTCGGAGTTACTCCCCACTGACTGTGGCTTCCGTGTTTATATTTAATGCGGTCGAACAGGTGGTGATGCATATTTGGGGTACATTGACGAGCTAGCGAGCGAAGTATTTACCTTGGACCTATATTCGGTTCTTAGATTGTATATTATTATACACTCTTTTATTTCCGTATTTATACGGGAGATATGTCTCCCGTCTTGTATATTTCTTTTGTATAATATTATTTCCGTTTTGTAATGACCCTTTTTATTTTATGACACCTTTGTATTGTATTTTCATCTTTTATCTAGTTTAAATTATTTTTTTCTTTCCGCAAATTTGAGGGTGTCACACTAGGACTTTGTAATATTTTTATGTATTTTTCCGTTCTTGTTGCTTTTTCATCACATGATTGTTAGTGCATCGTTTTCCGCCTAAACGAAACCACCTACTACTAAAATGCGTGAAAATTGACTCATATAGTTTGAATGTTAGTTATCATGGACATAAAGATGTCACTCGAATTTAAGACATCATTTTAGTTTATTCATTCTCGCATGCTAGATATTAGTTCACTTAAAATTGAATTAAAATAAAATTGATGGGATCTTCCTTTAAACCTAAAATTGAGACTAGTCTTTATAGGCCAAACTACTATGAATCCCTACTTCGTCGGTAGGCATATAGGACCTTACTTTCCATATGACCCCTTCTACGTTGGGTAAGTAGTGTGTGTTGACCTATTTTAGCTCAACATTATAGTCCAAAGAGTTTCTCGTGATTATGATGGACTAAAGATAGAATTTACATAAATTTATCGACCAAGAATTCTAAAGGTAGAATTAGCCAAGAGGTTGGCTTATCAATTTACAGATAATTGAGTCTTGGGATCATTTATATAATTCTTGAGGGAGGTCAATTGTATAAATGCTCGAGTCTTTGCATTAAAACAAACTTTGCACTAGACTTAAATTCAAATCGATGAGTATGCTTATTATGGTTTTTCCATTTTTTTTTTTCAGAGTAGAACTCGTTTATATTGATAATACTGCATATAACAAATGGCTGGAAATACTGATATCCCTATGCCAAGTGCCACGCTCGCGCGCGAATCCTGGCTTAAAGCTTTTATGGATCACATGAATCAGTCCACGCGACTGAAGAATGTCGGGTCTAACTTTGCGGACTGGGAGGCAGCATTACGGAATGCTGCCATTGCTGACGGTAAGCTCAAGTACTTGACTGAGCCAATACCGCCAAACCCAGGCCCCAATGCGAGAGCTAACGAGAGACTTGAATATAGTGACTTCGTTATGAAAGGGGGTGCGATAAAGAACATACTCATCTTTGCAATGGAAAGCAATTTGCAAAGACGCTTCATTGCCCAAGGTGCAAACAAGATTTTCACCACGCTCACTAACGAATTCTCAAAAACACCGAGGATCGTTACTTATGAGCATACATGTCGCTTCTTTGAGGCGAAACTCCAGAAGGGCCAACCGGTTAGCCCACACATTCTTGATATGATTGAGAATGTCGAGAAACTGGAGGCACTTGATTGCAAAATTAGTGAGAGCATAGTCATTGACCGTGTGCTTCATTCACTTCATGATTGTTTTGCCCTTTTCAAGGCAAATTACTATATGAATGATATGAAGAAAAGTCTTCATCAGCTACACTCACTTCTCGTACAGACCGAGAATGATATGAAATTGAGTGGGAGGATGAAGCGAGATGTTCTCATGATTTCCAACAAGGGAAAAGGTAAGGGCAAGGCTCATGGCGACCTAGCTGTAGGAAAGCCAAAGTTTAAAAAGTTAGGAAACGGCAAGAGTGGGCCTGGTGAGACCAGTGGCTCACAAGGCAAGGCAAAGAGCAAGGACAGTAACATAGAGTGCCACCATTGCCACAAGACTGGGCATTGGAGGAGGAACTGTCCCGTGTACCGTGACGACATAAAAGCAGGCCGCGTCACTCCTGTTGGTATGTCATCTTTTATTCATATGATTGAGATTAACCATGCAAGTTCCGGAACTTGGATACTTGATACTGATTGTGGTTCTCATCTGTGTAATCATTTGCAGGGCCTAAGAAAATCACACCTCTCGCAAAGGGTGATGTGGACCTGCGAGTGGGGAATGGAGCAAGAGTTGCTGCAGTTTCAGTGGGAACATATGTAATCCAACTCCCGAGTGGTTTTGAGTTATATTTATATAACTGTTGCTATGTACCCAGTTTATCTAAAAACATTATTTCTGTTTCCGTACTAGATAAAGACGGTTTTTCATTTTCAATAAAGGACAATAGCTGTATTTTCTCTTTTAATGAAATGATTTATGGCAAAGAAGTTTCCATGAATTGAATTTATATCTTAGATGAAACCACAGAAATATTGCATGTGAATAATAATAAATTAAAGGTTGGTGACAAAGATCAAACTTATCTATGGCACTGCCGTATGGGACACATAAATGAGAAACGTGTAAAGAAGCTCATTGACAATGGGACTATCTCCCCATTTGATTACAAATCATTTGGCACATGTGAATCATGTCTTATCGGTAAAATGACTCGAATTTTATTCAAAGGTGTTGGAATGCGTGCTAGTGACCTATTAGGACTTATACATACTGATGTATGTGGACTTATGTCAATAAACGCAAGAGACGGCTATAGATATTTTATCACTTTCACGGATGATTTGAGTAGATACGGATATGTCTACTTAATGAAGCATAAAAGTGAGTCCTTTGAAAAGTTCAAGGAATACCAGAATAAGGTTGAAACCAACTGGGAAGAAAGATTAAAGCACTTCGTTCAGATCGTGGTGGCGAATATCTTTCAAATGAGTTTGATCAACACCTTAAAAACTGTGGTGTAGTATTACAGTTACATCCACTGGAAACACCTTCAATTATTAAATGGGGTGTGTGTCCGAACGGAGAATCGAACATTACTGATATGGGTTCGATCATGAGGAGTCACACGGTAGTAGTACTTGATTCATTATGGGGTTATGCTCTTTTGTCAGCTGTTCTTATATTTATCCGAAGTCCGTCTAAAGCTGTAGACAAGACTCCATATGAGTTATGGAAGGGAACGGTCCCTAACTTGTCCCTTATTCGGGTTTGGGGATGCGAGGCTTATGTCAAGTGGAGACACGAGGATAAGCTCGGCCCGCAATCGGTCAAGACATACTTTATTGGTTTTCCAAAAGGAATGTTTCGTCATTACTTTTATTCGCCTACCGAACATCGAGTTTTTGTTGCGGCTAGTGCGAAGTTCTTAGAAAAAGAGTTTCTCGAGAATAAGTGATGTAATGGAACCTTCGATCTGTCGGAGATTCAAGAACCAACAACTGAGCAACCAATGGAGGAAGAGGTTCCTTCAACTTCTTCTAAGGTTAACATCCCTATGGAACCTAGGAGGTCGGGTAGAGTCTCCATTCCTCCAGACAGATACATTGGTATGGTCGAGGAGAATGAGAGAGATAATGTTTTACTCCTAGAGAGTAACGAACCCGCTACCTATAAAGGTGCCATGAACTATTCCGACTCTAAGCTATGGCTTGAAGCCATGCAATCCGAGATGGACTCCATGTATGAGAATGACGTATGGGATCTTGTTGATTTGCCTGATAAGGTACGGCCTCTTCAGTGCAAATGGCTTTATAAGATAAAGCATTTCGTAGAAGGACAACCAGACACCTATAAGGCACGACTAGTGGCAAAAGGTTTCACTCAAGTGCAAGGATTGCATTATGATGAAAATTTTGCACCCGTAGTTATTCTGCGTTCCATTCGGATAATCTTAGCGATTGCCGCTTATCATGAATATGAAATTTGGCAGATGGATGTGAAAACCACCTTCTTAAACGGTATTGGTAGAAGGAAGTGTACATGGTACAATCCCGAAGGTGCTTTGATCCTAAAAATCTAGAAAGTTTTAAAGCTTTTAGCGGTCCATTTATGGACTTAAGAAGCTTCGCCGAGTTGGAATCATCGTTTCGACAAGGTGCCGCGTGATAAAGAGAATGGTTTCACGCGAGCGGTTGGGAACACATGTTGTATGTCAGTGAGTGGGAGTAAGATTGTATTTCTTAAATTGTATGTTGATGACTACTTTGATGGGAATGACATCCCTCGCTTATTTCGGTAAAAGTTTGGTTAAAGAACCACTTCCAGATGAAAGATCTGGGCAAGGCACAAAGAATTTTGGGGATCCGTATCTACAGAGATAGATCACGACGGATGTTATCCCTCAGTCAGGAGTCTTATATAGATAAGATTCTTGAGAGGTTCATCATGACCAACTCCAAGAAGGGGAACCTTCCAATGATTTCTGGGATGCATTTGAGTAAAGCTCAGGCACCCAAGACATCGGAAGAGGTCGAGCGCATGAGTCGTGTTCCTTATGCATCAGCTATAGGATCGATCCTGTATGCCATGATATGCACACATCCGGGCGTGGCATATGCATTGAGTATGACGAGTCGGTATCAAGGCAATCCAGGTGAAACACACTGGATGGCTGTCAAAAACATCATTAAGTACTTACGAAGGACTAAGGATTGGGTATTGACTTATGGAGGAGACACTGAGCTATGCGCAATCGGTTACGTAGATGCTAGCTTCCAAACAGATCGGGATGACTCGAAATCTCAGTCTGGATTCGTCTTTACTCTTAATGGCGCTGCGGTCAGTTGGAAAAGCTCCAAACAGAGTGTTATAGCAGATTCTACAACTGAGTCCGAGTACTATGCCGCTTCAGAAGCTGCAAAGGAAGCTATATGGATGCGTCAGTTCTTACAAGGACTAACTGTAGTTCCTAGTTCGAATGACCCTATCACCATCTATTGTAATAATAGAGGTGCCATCTTCCAAGCTAAGGAGCCTAAGTCCAGCAACAAGTCTAGACATGTACTTCGGAAGGCTCACATGATCCGAGATTACGTGGAGCAAAAGGAGATAGTGATTGACAAGATTGCTTCGGATGACAACATCGCGGACCCTCTCACTAAACCGTTAAAATATGATAAGCATGAAGGGCACGTTATTTCCATGGGAATTAAATGTGTTCCTGAGTTGTAGTAGCTGTTTTATGTGGATTAGATAAATGTATCTTTTTCATGCACTATTTATAACATCATCGTATTGTTTCATATTTTGTTTTTCAAGTGGATTGTACGACAACATTGAACGCCACAAAGTGAACTGAATTACATTATAATTGTTTTGGTCCGTAATCGCCTACATGAGCTGATAACTCTGGCAATTATACTGTGAAGTTGATTGATGGTGGGTTCAACGAGCCATAAGTCAAACGGTTGACTGATCGATCACAGATACGAGTTATAAGGATACCTCGTAGGATATCGTGACAACGTTATGGAGTCCTAAATGTTTCAGAACATTCGGTGCGAGGTCGTGGATAGGACGTCCATAGTGTTCCTAAGAGTCGATTCTTTTGACTATCGATTGTCTCTTGAGATTAAGGCAGTTTTTGGGTGACTTTGGTTTCTTTCTCATGGTCGACCGTAACAGGAGGCTAAGTATATTTTTATTGGGTCATTTCATACTGTGCTTGGATCTGCAGGATTCGAGTTGAGGAAAATATCCAACCTTTATCTGGTTTTGTTATTTCTCAGGGCCACTCTAGGAGTTGTAACTGAAATGCATGGCCACGCTCGAATAATTATTCGTTTATTAGTTAAGTTACTCTCTAGTCGGGAAAACCACTCTTGATACTGATCACTTGTAAAATACGAACTTTGTGAATACGGACTTTGCAAATTGTTTTACATTGAGTGAGAGAAATTTTGGATATGAGAATCGGTTATCGCACATACACTTGTAAGGACAAGTGGGAAATTGTTGGAGCTAGTGTCCTCCACAGTTAGTGTGATAACGTGTATAAATCTCTTACAGGTTCACAGGGTATACTTCGTACTCTTATCAGTTGATTAACGTTTATCGATAACGGTTGGCTTGCTAGAAGTTTGACGTTATTGTCATTTTAAATGTCGGTGATCAACTGGTCCCTAAAAGTCACACCTAAAGGATGTGTTTGAGAGATATGATTATATGAAAATATAATCAAATTGATGCCTTATATGACTAAAAGGTTAGTCGATGTATATGACTAAAAGGTTAGTCAATGTAATGATGATACGATTATTTAATACGATTAAATAATACTAGCTGAGACGAATTAAATGTTAATTCGTAATTGAATATAAACCGTTATATCTAGTTAATGTATATAATGTAATTATTTAATACGATTAAATAATGTAAGCTTAAACGAATTAAATGTTAATTCGTAATTAAATATAAACTGTTATATTTAATTAGCAAATTATAAATATACGATGTTTATAATTGACGTATATATTATAATATTACATTCACATATTATACATTAAATAAATAAAAGAAGGAAGAATCTTATCTTGACTCCAATTCCTAATACAAGTAGAAGAAAAAGAGGGAAGACTCCTCCCTCTACTAGACTTCTATTTGGACGTGTAAAAGGAGAGAGGAGGAGAGGTCTATATAAACTCTTCTTCTCTACATAATTCATTATTCAATTCTTGACACAAAAATCATCAGTAATTTTTGTATTCTTTCTAGCACAAGAAAAGGCATATCTCAGAGCATCTTGGGTGCAACAATTAGGAGAATATCGATTTCGATATTTGTTCTTAGGTCATATTGCTAGGACCAGAAGGTTAATTCTAATCTTTATGCATTTCGTTTATGACTCGTATTTCATATATTATATTTTCGTTATAATCCTTAAATTTCATGTATGAAATATACCGATATTTCTCACAGTTTCTACGTGTTTTACCTTCTTCTAGCACATTTCTCGCTTTTATCGTGTTCTTGTAGGTAAACCGCCACTTTAGGCGATTTCTACCTAATTTTTATCAACAAAGAAGAAGGTGGATCACTCGGAGGACCCACGACATACCTTGGTTGCCCCACATACCCTAAGCGGGCCCTACACGATGCGCCAAAGCCCTCCCGAGTCAAGGCAAGCGAAACCGGGAAGGAAGCAACAAAGTCAAGCAAAGGAAGAAGGAAAAGAAGTACTTCACGGGCGTGAAAGGTACGTATCTCACGGTCGTGAGATGCCTTTCCAAGAAGGTGGATTTTCGAGCTATTCATTTCACGGTCGTGAAACACATTTCACGGTCGTGAAAGTGAAGTCACGGTCATGAAACTCATTTCCTGGCCGTGACTTGATTGTGAAAGAAGGACATGCCTCTGCCACATATCTCACGACCGTGACTTGCAGTTTCACGGTCGTGAGACAGGTTTCACGACCGTGAAACACCTTTCACGGTCGTGACCTTGCCAGCCCATGAAGTCTTTTGAAGCCCATCTTTTCTCCATTTTGTAAACCTATAAATAAGCCCTCTTGTGTAATTAGAGGGCACGAAACCCTAGATCTGAAACTCTCATAGAATTAGTACTTAATCTTCTATTAATCTTCCATAATTAAGCTTATTAGTTGGTTAATTAGCAATTGAGACTTGGTTTAGTGTTGGAACTTGGTTTGTATTCAAAGATTTCTGACAAAATCTTGGTTATAATATCAAAGTTCTCACATTTTTCTAAGTGGGTATAATTTCTTTACTTAATCTTGCTTTTAATTAAGTTTTCATTTCAATCCTTGTTATTTATTCATTGTGAATTAGAAGATGTTCATTGTTGTTGATTTCCTTGTGCAATCCTTAGTTAATATTGAATTTCCTTTGAATATGAGTGAGTAGTAATCTTGCTAGGGTAATGTGGGGGATTATGGGTTCTAGTATGAGTAAATTTGTTTTTGTTGGGGTTAATAGTTGATTATTGTCTTGTCTCCATGCTTTGCCTATAACATGTTTGATGAAATGCCTACGTGAGTTTGCATGATTCTCTCGCTTATTTCGAATACCATAAGATCGAAAGTCGTGGTTTTTCGTAGAACCGCTAGTTTGGCAAACTGTGTCTAGTGACGCGATAGCTAGTTAGAGTCGGTTTGAGGAGAAATTGTAAGATCGAAAGCCTCAATTCACTTTCCTAGACTAGACGACACTTCAACTTTTAAACCCGACTTTTTCACCCGAATATACCACCCATATGAACCCACTCACCCTAGTTTTCTCTCTTATTTGACAAAAATCCAATCTTTCTCGTTTTAGACTCTATTTGTTGTTTTTATTTGTCTTTAATTATTGTTATTTAGTTTAGTCAACAAATCCAAACCTAAATTATTTTGTGACTTTGCAAGAGACTTAGTAGACTATTAGATCGATTTTAGACACTAACCGTCCCTGAGACCGACACTCTTACGACACCACTTATACCTGCATCAAAATGGCGCCGTTGCCGGGGACGGTGTATGTTTAATTTGATTGTTTTTAGTTTTCTTTGGTTTTTTGCCTCTTGTCTTGAGAAACCTAGTTTCTCGAGGCATTCTCACCGTTTACATTTAGTTTTCTTGTATACCCAGGCGAGCTCCCCCAAAGGATCAACTTCCAATCGATCCCGAGATCGAAAGGACCTTTAGGAGACTTCACAAGGTCTTCAAAACCGTAAATATAAGCTCTTTTTCGAATCCGACTACTACATCGGAGGAGCCTCTACCTTTGAGTGAAGAAAGGGAAATCCGGGAAAGTAAGGAGGTAGAAATTGAGCATCCAAGGGTAGAGAATTAGGAGGGTGTTGTGCTGATCACGGAATTTGTGAATCCTTTTGGAATCCCACCAACCGTTCCACTTCCCATCCAACCACTCAACCTCCCAAGAATGCCTAAATTCTCATCTCACTCTATTCCCACGGAAGATACTCTTCCAAAAACCACCCCCGTACCACCAAATTTAACCGGAAATTTCATTGCCAAAACCGCTTTTATCCAATTGGAGGAGAGGAACCAATTTGGAGGTATGCCAAGTGAAGACCCTCATCTACACATGGAGACTTTTTGTGATTATTGTGATGCGGTTTTTCGAACAGGAGTGATTCAAGACCAAATTCGATGGGTCTTGTTTCCTTTCTCTCTTATTGGAGCGGCAAAACGATGGTTGAAGATTCTTGACAAGGTTGCTCTAGGTATTAACTCATGGAAGAAGCTAGCTCTAGCTTTTTATCAAAAGTTCTGTCCACCGGAAAAGACAAATATATTGAGAGCTAAGATAACCGGCTTCAAGCAAAGGGATGAAGAGTCATTCTTTGATGCTTGAGACCGATTCAAGGAGATCATTCGGTCTTGCCCTCACCATGGTTTGAGTGAGTGGTTCTTGGTGCAACAATTTTGGAATGGAATTTACGAAGATGCTAGAGGAATCTTGAATATGGGATCAAATGGAAGGTTCACGGAAGTAGATGATGCTCAAACTTGGGCACGAATAGAGGAGATGGCGGCCCATAACTCACAATTTAGTAGGCCAAGGCAAACTCCTAGGGGAAAGCATAAGGTGAGCTTCGTCACCCAAATGGGAGCCGACTTTGGAGCTCAACTTAGCTCTTATATGGAAACAATGAACCTCAAAATGGACCAACAAACGGCTCTATTCCAACAAGCACAAAGCTCATCTTCTCAAAAACCTATGCAACAAGCCATGGTGATGGCACCAAGCTTACCTCATGGGGTTTGTGAATGTTGTGGAACATTTGGTCATGATTCTCAAGATTGTAGAGGATCCGTGGAACAAGTGAATGCCTTTCAATCTTATAGGCAAGGAAATCCCTACTCCAACTTTTACAATGAGAACACAAAGAACCACCCAAATCTCTCATATAAAAGCCAAAATGTCCACCTTTGAGAAACAATCAACAAAACTTTCAAAGACCACAATACAATCAAAGTCCACCTTCTTACAATCAAAATCCACCTTCCTACAATCAACCACAATACAACCAAAATCAATACAACGCACCACCACAAAATCAACCTCCCATGCAACCACAAGTTGGAGATCCAAACTTGGACATTCAAAAAGCGATCCTCCAATTGCAAAAAGACAACCAAGCCAAATATATTATCATCAATAACATCCTTGTCCATAACAAAATGCTTGAAACTCAAGTGACCCAAATAGCCTCGGGGAGTTCCTCTAGGGGAAAAGGTCAATTACCTCCTCAAGGTAACCCACCTAGAAATGAAACCGCCAATGCCATACATTTGAGGTGTGGAAAGAGTTATGAAGGACCAAGGATGCCAATTGAAGATGATAATGGTGAGGGAGACAAAGTGGTAGATGATGAACCAATTGAAAATGAACTTGTGGAATTGGATGACAAGGAGGAAGAGTGCTCTTCAAGTGAGCAAGTTGTTATTGAAAAGAAGGATGAAGTGGTAACAAAGAAAAAGAAGGTTGAGGAGCCTATTGTGATATGGCTACCTTTCGCTTCTACACAAGCAAAAACAAAGCTAGACAAGCAATTAGGCAAATTCATGGACATTGTCAAGAATTTGGAGGTCTCCATTCCATTCACCGACCTCATCACTCAAATTCCCGCCTATGCAAAATTCATGAAAGACATCCTTACAAGAAATAAGTCCAACCCCTCCAAAATTCATGAATCTCAAAAGTACTATTACCCGTAGTAGTGGAGTTGAAACCGTAGCATTTATCGGTGAGTGTAGTGCCTTTTTACAAAGCCCAACCCCTCCAAAATTGAAGGATCCGGGTAGCTTCTCTATCTCTTGAACCATAGACAACATAACAATTGACAAGACCTTCTGTGATTTGGGAGCTAGTGTGAGTATGATGCCATATTCCATTTGTGAGAAACTTGGCATGGGAGAACTTAAATGCACCAACATCACACTCCAAATGGCGGACCGATCTACAAAGCAACCCTTGGGTGTATTAGAGGATGTCCCGGTTATAATCGCAAAGTTCTTCATTCCGGTGGACTTCATAGTTCTTGACATGGCGGAGGATTCTCAAATCCCCATTATTCTTGGGAGGCCATTTTTGCACACCGCCGGAGCGGTGATTGATGTAAAACACGGGAGGCTAACCCTTGAGGTGGGAGATGAAAAAATAACATTTAACTTGCAAAGTGCCATGAAAGCTCCAAATCTTGGAGAATCTTGCTATTTCATTGATATCATCGATGCCTTTGTTGAAGAAGTGACACCTAGCTTCTTTATGAGGGATCCTTTGGAAGCTATCTTGACCTTGGAACCAAGGGATGTTATGGAGGATCTACATGGGTTTGAATTTGACTTACTTGAAGAAACCTTGGAAGGAGAAGAGCTTGATGAACAACAACTTTTAAGACTTGAGTCTATCATTCAAACCTCTTGTGCGGTGGATATTGCGGTAGAGGTACAAGCCCCTTCTCTTAAGCCCCTTCCCTCTAACTTGATATATGCTTATCTTGATGAGTCAAAATGCAAACCCGTAATTGTAAATGATCACCTTGATGATAATCAGTTGAATGCATTGTTGTGTGTTTTAAGAAAGCATGAGAAAGGTATTGGTTATAGCTTAGATGATTTGAAGGGGGTTAGTCCCGAGTTGTGTATGCATAGAATTCACATGCAAGATGATCATGAGCCTAGAAGGCAACCTCAAAGAAGACTAAACCCCACCTTCCAAGAGGTAGTTAAAGGAGAAGTCATGAAACTACTTGATGCCGGGATCATCTACCCAATCTCTTATTCCGAATGGGTTAGCCCCGTGCAAGTGGTGCCAAAGAAAGGTGGCACCACGGTAGTGAAGAATGATAAAGATGAACTAGTGCCTACTAGGGTAGTGACGGTATGGAGAATGTGCATAGATTATAGGAGGTTGAATGCCTCAACAAGAAAGGATCATTTCCCCCTTCCCTTCATTGATCAACTCCTAGAAAGACTTGCCTCAAACAAGTATTTTTGTTATCTAGATGGACACTCGGGATTTTTCCAAATCCCAATCGACCCAATTGACCAATCCAAGACCACATTTACATGCCCTTATGGCACTTTTGCCTATAGGATAATGCCTTTCGGCCTTTGCAATGCCCCGGCCACATTCCAAAGATGCATGATGAGTATTTTTTCCGATTACATTGAGTCTATCATGGAAGTTTTTATGGATGAATTTAGTGTGTATGGGAAAGACTTTGATTTGTGCTTGCATAACTTGTCTTTGGTGTTGGAAAAATGTGAAGAGGTGAGTCTTGTTTTAAATTGGGAGAAATGTCACTTCATGGTAAATGAAGGGGTAGTTCTTGGTCATCTTATCTCGGAAAAGGGTATCCAAGTTGATAAAGCAAAGGTGGAAGTGATTGAGCAATTACCCCCACCTTCAAACCTCAAAGGGGTGAGAAGCTTCCTTGATCATGCCGGCTTTTATCGCCAGTTCATCAAGGACTTCTCCAAAATTGTTAAACCACTTACACAACTTCTCCTTAAGGATACCCCTTTCCATCTTACTAATAAGTGTGTTGAGGCATTTTCTAGGATAAAGGAAGCTCTCATCTCGGCCCCGGTCATGCAATCCCCGGATTAGGAATTGCCATTTGAAGTGATGTGCAACGCAAGCGATTATGCCGTTGGCGCGGTTCTTGGCCAACGAAAGGACAAAGATTTGCATGCCATCTACTATTCTAGCAAGACCCTTGATGAAGCACAAGTTAAATATGCAACAACGGAAAAAGAGCTTCTTGCTATTGTTTATGCTCTTGACAAGTTCCGTTCATATTTGATTGGCTCCAAGGTAATTGTTTATACAGACCATGCCGCACGTAAATATTTGCTTTCCAAGAAAGAAGCTAAGCCCCGCCTTATTAGATGGATCCTTCTATTACAAGAATTCGATTTGGAGATAAGAGATAAGAAGGGTGCGGAAAATGCGTTGGCGGACCACTTGTCCCGGCTATGTTATAATGGAAGTAAAGATAACATGCCTATCAATAATTCATTCCCGGATGATTTTATCTTTGCCATTAATGAAACCATTCAAAATCAAACACCTTGGTTTGCGGACTTCGCCAACTACATTGTGGGTGGTGTTCTTCCACCGAGCATCAACCAGAATCAAAAGAAGAGGTTTTTGTTTGAAGCTAAGAGATACTTTTGGGATGACCCTTTGTTGTTCAAGGAGTGCGGTGATGAGATGTATAGAAAATGTGTTCCTCAATGGGAGTATGAAGATATCATGAGAGGATATCACTCCTCTCCTTATAGAGGGCACCATGGGGCAAGCAAGACTGATGATCATTATTTATATACATATTTTATGCCTCCCTTAGATGCATTTAACTTGATTTACCGTCTTTCCTTTCTTATTTCTATGCTATTTTAGCTAGAATATCGATTCTGCCGCTTTTGTTATGTTTTAATGCAGATTGGATGCATTTGGAGCTTTCTGAGTAGATATGGAGCATGGCGGAGTAGGATCGTAGAAGGTTATGCACGGAAATCGAGGAAGAATGAGGAGAAATGAAGAAAAGTCGAAGAAACAAGCTATAATGAGAGCTGCTCGACCGAGCATAGTACCTGTGCTCGATCGAGTCGATGTGACTCTTGCTCGATCGAGCAGAAGTGCCTTGCTCGATCGAGCAAGCTTTATTTCGGCGGATTTCTTTTATTTTCCTAAAGTTTAACCTAATTAATTAGATCTTTTATATTATAAAAAGATAGGTCGTCTTACATACTTTGATATGCTTTCTTATGCTTTTGAATACTTTTAGGCTTTAATTCAGAAACCCTAATTAGTTTACTTTGCCTCCGGATTTGATTCATCAAAGACGATTGTCTTTAGTTCAACTTGTAATCGGTATTCTTCAATCTTTCTTTGTTATTCAATTTAATTCCCTTCTTGTTCTTTATTTATTCTTTGTTCATCCTTTCATAATTGTTAATCATGTTTACTTTAATTATTATTGTTGTTGTTTATATTATTAAGAGTAGCTAAACTCCTTTCTAGGGTTGAAAGGGGATCTAGGATTGTTAGACGGGGTAGATTAATTAATTGAATTGCAATTGCATGATTATCGTTTGATTATCGTTTTAATTCTAGTTGGTTGATTACTGGGCAGGATTAATTAACTAGTCTCACGAATTAGGATTGACACCGACCGGGTTAAGACTAAGATAAGCTACGATAATTGAATAGAACTCGTTTAATGATAGCGATCACATGTTTAATTGTAGATTTAAAGGGCATAATTGAATCGACCGATCTTGTGACCTTAGATAACTTTATTGCATGATAGTTGATTTTATCCCTATCCCTGAACAATAATCCTAGTGAACCTGAGACCCTAGACTTTTAATCTCATTGTTTTCAACCTTATTAGTTTGTTATTGCTTATAGTTAGTTATTGCTTATTATTAGTTGTTATTATTATTAGTTATTGCTTAAATTTGATAAGGGTAAAGTCGCGTCTCCTTAATCAAAGTAAACCTAATTCACTACTAACTAATAGTCAGCGGTGAGCAAGGTATCGAATCCACACGGAGGCGGTACCTTGCTTACCGCTGACTATTAGTTAGTAGTGAATTAGGTTTACTTTGATTAAGGAGACGCGACTTTAACCTTATCAAATTTGGCGCCGTTGCCGGGGACGCAACAGTTTTCTGTTTGTTTCTACTTAGTTTGTCTTTTTCGTCTCAGCGAACCTAAGTTCCTTGAGACCGTTCTCATCCTTTTCTTTAGTTTTTGTTTATGCCTAGGTGTTCTAGGTCCGTTCTCGTGCCCTACGATTCCGAACCAGAGAAGACTCTCCGGTCTAGACGAAACTTTTGGAAGGAAATTCAAGAAGTGGAAGACTTGAGTACGCTTGAAACAGTTTACGCCGAATTCGTCGCAGAAAAACCATCCTTAGAAGAGGATACACCTGTTTCTGCACCTACTACAACCATGCCTACTCTAGCCAGCCACTCGGAGCCTACTGTTGCATCTATTCTCAAGGGATTTCAACTCCCTACTACCGGTAATAGTACTTTTGAGATTCATCCATCTTATATCTCTTTGGTGGAGCGAAATATGTTTGGAGGAAGCCCTACTGAGGATCCTGCTAAGCATATGGAGAAATTCACTAACTATTGCTGCTCTATTCCTTTAACGGGTGGGGTGACACAAGATCAAATTAAGTTGGTGTTGTTTCCCTTTTCATTACGAGACGGGGCAGAAGATTGGTTGAGTGAGTTAGATATGGTTGCACTTGGCATCACCGATTCGAATTCTTTGGCTCTTACATTCTACAAAAGATATTTTCCGCCACAGAAAACCAATGCCATTCGAAGTCAAATCACAAGTTTCAAACAAGGTCCCAATGAGAACTTTAATGAAGTCTGGGTTCGCTTCAAAAAGCTTGTCAAGTCTGTTCCACATCATGGTTTTGATACTTGGTTCTTATGCAACCAATTTTATAATGGGTTATATGACGATCAGAGGAATTTGTTAGATTCTGCTGCTAATGGGAGATTCCAAAATAACACTACTGATGCCAATGCTTGGAAGTTAATTGATGAGATGGCTACTCACACTGTTGAGTATGGGAATCCTAGGGGTAATGTGAGGAGAGGAGGTACGGATAATGCCATTGTAGCTCAGTTGGAGGCATTAACTGCCAAAATTGCCGAGTTACAAACTTCAAAGTCCTTGGAAAATAAGCAAACGGTTCATGCCATGGTTCAACAAGAGCCAAACTATGAAATATGTGGTACTATGGGGCATAATGCAGTGGAATGTATGAGTACGGTTGATCAAGTTCTTGCTTTTCAATCCTTTAAGCAAGGTTCACCGTACTCTAACTTTTACAATGAAAGGACAAGAGAGCATCCCAATTTCTCCTACCGAAGTTAGAATGTTCTTAATCCTACCCCACCACCACCTCAGCAACAAGGTTCATCTTATGTGATTCCTCAGAATCGCAATTCCCAAGGTAACTTTAACCGTTCCAATCAAGGTGGCCAAAACTTCCAACAACCTCCACCTCCACCTCCACCACCTCCAAGTAATGATATGGCGGAACTGAAAGCCATGTTGCAGCAGAGCCTTATGATCCAACAAAAGCAAGATGCTCAGATCTCACAACTAATAGCTCATAACAAGATGGTTGACACTCAAATTGCCCAGTTGGCAATTCAAAATCCACATAAACAACCGGGTAATCTTCCTCCTCAAGGACACCCTCCACATGAACAAGTCAATGCCATCACTTTGAGGAGTGGAACCCATTACAAAGACCCTGAAATGATAAGGGATGAAACCAATGAAAGCTTGGAAGTTGCTGATCAAAGTTCGAAAAAAGGCGAAAAAGAGGCTGGAAACAAGTTTGCTCGATCGAGCAGAACCCCCTTGCTCGATCGAGCAACCCATAAAATTTACCAAAATCCTTCTCGGGAAGTTTCTGAAAGTTACAGTACAGAAAAACTCAATCGAGCAACCATCTACTCGATCGAGCAGCCCCTGATCAGGATGACACGACTTCCAATTCATCTTTAAAAGCAAAATAAGCCTAGCCCATTGTAATTAAACTTCCTTTTCCTCACCGCCAACATAAATCCAAGCTCGATAAACAGTTTGGGAGGTTTATGGAGGTAGTGAAGAATTTGCAAATGAGTGTACCATTTACCGAGTTGATTACTCAAGTGCCGGCCTATGCAAAGTTTCTAAAGGATATATTGACAAGGAAGCGGTCCTTTAATGAAGTGGAGACGGTAGCATTTACTAAGGAATGCAGTGCTGTGTTGCAATCCAGATCACCACCTAAGCTAAAGGATCCAGGGAGTTTTTCCATTCCTTGTAATATCGGTTGCTTAGCTATAGATAAAGCCCTTTGTGATTTAGAGGCTAGTGTTAGTGTTATGCCGTTTTCTATATGTAAAAAGCTTAATATGGGTCAACTTACTGTTACAACCATGACCTTACAAATGGCCGACCGTTCTATTAAACATCCTTTGGGGATTTTAGAAGACGTACCGGTTAGAGTAGGGAAGTTTTTCATACCAGTTGACTTTGTTGTCTTAGATATGGATGAGGACACCCAAACTCCTATCATCTTGGGACGACCATTCCTCCATACTACGGGGGCGGTTATAGATGTTAAGAATGGGAGACTTGGGGGGATAATACTATCACTTTCAACCTAGATAAGGCAATGAAACACCCCCAACTAGAAGAGACATGTCATAGGGTTGATATTGTGGATTTAACTATTGATGACTGTCCCCCTTTGCGTTTGGATAGGAATCCTCTGGAGATCGCCTTAATTTCCAGGAATGCTGAAGCTGGAAGCTCACGGAGTAAACTCAAGTCCATATGGTCGAGACCAATCACAAAAACCAAGGTGAGCAAGTTTGGGTCGGTTACGCTACAAACCGACAAGGGCGGAATTTTCAAAGTCAATGGTCAGCGCTTAAAGACCTATTACGATAAAGCATTTATAGGAGTGAGAGAGGTCGTCGACCTTTCCACTCTTGATAAACCACCATGACTTTGAGGTAACACGGTCGTGCGGGACCAATATAAACCAGCGCTAACCGGGAGGCAACCCGGCATTTACTTGTAATTCATTTGTAAATTTTATTTCGATTAGCGTAGTTACTAATGTTATAGTTAAATTCAATTTAGTTTGGATAGTTAATATAGTTGTGCTTTCCTGAGTGCGGTGAGGGAGCGATCTAACAATTCTATTAAGTGTTTGCAGCTAATACAATTGGAAGTCGCTTTAATAATGAAGAACGAAAAGAAAAGAGGAGGAACGAAAAGAAGAAAAGAAGAGAAAACAAATGACGGACTTGATCTTACTGGTTTGCTCGACCGAGCAAACTAACCTGCTCGATCGAGTTTTCGTGCATGCCACACATCAGCCACTCGAGCAAAACTTCAAAATCGTGGAAATTTTGGTTGCTCGATCGAGCAAGCTCCTCTTGCTCGATCAAGTCGACCGGTCCGACCGGATACGAGGCTTCAAATGTCAGTTTTCCCTAATTTTCTTCCCTTGTTCTTTCTTATTTTCGTCAATTTGTCTTTCTCCCTCACCCTTATTCTCTCAAATACTTCACCCAAACTCATTCAAATCATCATTTTATCATCAAGCTAGCATCAACAATCATTCTATTACTTGTTTTAAGTTCAATTTGTGAAGAAATTTGTGTTCTTGCTCCCTTATTTTGCCCAAATCGTGAATCTAGGGGTTGCTTCTTATTTCTTCAATTTTGTGCTTCTAATTCATTGTTGTTGCTTCCTAGCTTTGTTATTTAGTAATTATTCACTCTTGCATTGCTAATTGCTCCGTCTTTCTTGCATTTTAGACTCAAATTTGATTTTTTTTCAAGTTAGGGTTTGCTAATCCGTCTTTTGAGCATAGAGTTGTGTTTGTTGTGTTTTATTTACTTCAATTAGCCATGTCTAGACAAGAAGGAACTAGCAAGCATCGTAGAGCACCCCGTCTTGTTCGACAACCCGAAGTAGAAGTGATTCCGAGTAACCCCGATTACCCTTGGATCGTTTTCACCACACAAGAGCAGCATGACCGCTTTGCTTTGCTTATGGGTCGTCCTATGGACCCTACTCGCTATGTGTGCCCCAACGTTCTTGATTTACTCGGTTTTGGGAATGCCATGTTTGATATGTTTGACCGAATTGGGTTTGGTGGGCTTTATTCCCTTAACGAGCTTTCATATCGACCTTTGACACTCCAATTTTCTAGTTCCTATGATTGGGACGAGACCAATAAACGTGTGTCTTTTAGGTTGCTTAATCGGGATTTTGTGTTGTCTTATGCCGAATTGGCAAATCATTTGGGTCTTTCCCTAGGTGACGATGATGCTTTTATTGCTATTCCTTCCGGCTTTCAAGCCGTTGAATATTTTCGTTTATTTACTGGTCTTCCTGAGGCACGTGTTAATGCTATGGCGGTAAATGATGTGCAGCATCCTTGTCTGAGGTTATTTTTGCGTTTCTTTAGCCTCATTTTGTTTGCCAGGAAGGACCTGAGTAAGTTAAATTCTCATGAGGTTTTGTTACTTGCTTCTACCCTCAACCCCAAGCATGAGAATGATTTTTATTTCAATCCGGTCGGTTTGGTGTGCTATGCTTTCTGGAGGGTTAATTCCCCTACCCAACATTCTTTAGACTGTGGTGCCTTAGTCACTATGTTGGCTTGGCGACTTGCAGGGTTTAGGGGAGACCGTAGATACACACCAATGACCCCACTCCATGCCCCTAGAGTAGACGAGGAGTACCTACGCCACACACTTTGCTGGATTAACGCGTTAGGGAACGCTAGATTTCAGTGGCGAGTACGGGGGACCCAGTGGATAGCTCTTCGTGATACCGATAACCGTCTCCCTTTTACGGAGCGGTTGTCTACCCTTGATCGTGAGACTGGACCTACCCCTCCCCCTCGTTCTTATGTGGTTCCACCTGAGCTTGTTTTTACTTTGGCCGAGAACCGTCGACCTCAGCGGCGGATCACTCCTTCTACTTCTACTCAGGCTACCACCACCCCGATTCCACACTTTACACCCACCCCAGCTCCTTACCCTTACCCTCCACCTGCTTACACCTATGATCCAGCTTTGGAGAGGGAGATTAGGATTCACCAAGGAATTAACAATGACTTGGTGATGAGGGGACTTTGGGAGAACCTTATGCGGACTGATCTTAATGCCACTACTGGTTGGACTCCGCCGAGCTACTACCGAGGTCCGGGTGATGAGACTGGTGTGTTTGATAATTATGGGGTGACTCCTCAGCAGTTTTCCAAGGAGTTTAGTCACGATTATGGTTGCCTGGGTCGTTCTTGGTATACTCCTATCCAACCGGATGCTCCAGTTGGTGGGTTTGGTGACCCAACTCGGGCTTCTTCTTCTGGTGTTGCTCAGTGGGGTGATGGTGATGATGATGAGGATGATGATGATGATCAGGCGCAGTAGTGGCAGCTGGTCACTACTCCCCCATTTTGCAGCTGGTTTGGGGGAGGCTATTATTCTATAAGCTGGTATTATCTATCCTTGTACTTTCTTTTATTGTATTTTCTTTTAGTTTTCTCCCATTCCCTTTTGTTAGTTGTGTCCTTTAGGTTGCTGCTGTTGGTTGATATGTGATTGATGTGCTGTTAGCGTCACACTGAGGACACTGTGACATTTAGGTTTGGGGGAGAGTCTTTATTTATGTTGTGTGTTTATATTTGTTGTGTGAAAGAAAAAACAAAAATTCATAAAAATTGAAAAATTTACAAAATCCAAAAACATGTTTTCATTTTATTAGGTCGAGTCTTGGTGAATTGAATAACAATGATGATAATTTGCATTGTTTCTGCATTTGAATCCCAAATAAGTTATCCATGTACATTGTTTTGACCTGCTATTTTTAAAAAAACAAAGCTCATATTACAAGTCTTGACCGTTTTTGACATACCTTATGCTAATTAGATTTGGCAATTTTTGTTGGTAAATCACTTAAGTTCTGAGGTCTTTAGAGCTTCCTAGGCCAGGAACATCAATAAACTGGTCTCATTTTCTTTAGGCTTGAGTGTGGTACTCCTTGTGGAATATGTAACATCAAATTGCATAAGTGTGACATTCGTTTCTTGATACTATACGCGTTCGTTTGATAAGTGCATGAGGAAAGGTGGTTCTTTTTTTGTTCAAATAAGCCTCAAATAGCCAAAAAGACTTGATTTTATACCTTTATTATTGAGTTCTTTATATTTAGCCATTTTGAACATTTGTAGCCTGTTTCATAACCTATCTAATAGCTACATTCTTAGAACTTGCCTACCTTATCGGGACAGTCGCAGTTGCATGTTTTTATTATCTACTTGTCTACTATGGTTGGGTCGGGATTTCAAAAAGAATATCAATTGGGTGTAGCAAGTATGTTGGCAATTGTGTCATTTATTCCCTTTGTTGAAAAAAGTTGTGAAGCAAAAGAAAAAAAAATGATGAAGAAAAGAAAAAAAAAGATTTGATTTGAAAAAATGAAAAAGAAGAAAAAGAGAAAAAGAAAAAAAGAAAGAAAAATTTGTTGCTTCATTGAATTATTAAAGGGGAAATGAAAGGGATTATACTAGAGTCTAATGCATATTTAGAGAGCATTTTCGATCTCTCTCTTGCGTTGTCAAAGTTTAAGATGATTTCTCTAGTTGGTGTTGGTTTGTGCTAGTCTTGTAGATTTGTTTTGGTACGTGTCGCTGCGACTACCGGTCTTACCCCCACATTTCCATACGTGCCTTGGCACAACCCATTTCTATACCTTCACCCATTAGCCTCCCTTTTTGTCCTGATTCATGTACTTTATAGCGAATGCGTATTAGTTGGGGAAATTACTATCACATTAGAATGCATGCATGTTTCATAAGTTGAGTGAGTGTTTCTATTTCTTTCTATCTTCACAAAACTCACCTTTACATAAACTTATGAGTGTTTGAATGAATCCGCGAGAATCCGACAAATTGAGCCTTGCAAGATTGAAAGGTATTTGGTTTTGTCTACACTACAGTATCATGTAAAATCTTGGAATATGAGCTGCGTTTTCTGCTTTCCCGTACCTTTGAATTTGTTTTATTGGTACAACTTGGTCGTTACTTTGTTATAGATATGGATAGCTTGGGATTTGTATGTGCATTGACATTAGCTTTGAGTTTTTCATTCACTATTTGTATGTTTGTCCTTGTATAAGTGTTGAGTGCTTTGCTTGGGACAAGCAAAGGATTGGTTTGGGGGAGTTTGATGATCATTATTTATATACATATTTTATGCCTCCCTTAGATGCATTTAACTTGATTTACCGTCTTTCCTTTCTTATTTCTATGCTATTTTAGCTAGAATATCGATTCTGCCGCTTCTGTTATGTTTTAATGCAGATTGGATGCATTTGGAGCTTTCTGAGTAGATATGGAGCATGGCGGAGTAGGATCGTAGAAGGTTATGCACGGAAATCGAGGAAGAACGAGGAGAAATGAAGAAAAGTCGAAGAAACAAGCTATAATGAGAGCTGCTAGACCGAGCATAGTACCTGTGCTCGATCGAGTCGGTGTGACTCTTGCTCGATCGAGCAGAAGTGCATTGCTCGATCGAGCAAGCTTTATTTCGGCGGATTTCTTTTATTTTCCTAAAGTTTAACCTAATTAATTAGATCTTTTATATTATAAAAAGATAGGTCGTCTTACATACTTTGATATGCTTTCTTATGCTTTTGAATACTTTTACGCTTTAATTCAGAAACCCTAATTAGTTTACTTTGCCTCCGGATTTGATTCATCAAAGACGATTGTCTTTAGTTCAACTTGTATTCGGTATTCTTCAATCTTTCTTTGTTATTCAATTTAATTCCCTTCTTGTTCTTTAATTATTCTTTGTTCATCCTTTCATAATTGTTAATCATGTTTACTTTAATTATTATTGTTGTTGTTTATATTATTATGAGTAGCTAAATTCCTTTCTAGGGTTGAAAGGGGATCTAGGATTGTTAGAAGGGGTAGATTAATTAATTGAATTGTAATTGCATAGTTATCGTTTGATTATCGTTTTAATTCTAGTTGTTTGATTACTGGCCAGGATTAATTAACTAGTCTCGCGAATTAGGATTGACATCGACCGGGTTAAGACTAAGATAGGCTACGATAATTGAATAGAACTCGTTTAATGATAGCGATCGCATGTTAAAT